>JAFEMH010007394.1:0-91318 GCA_022495995.1 Adenophora triphylla var. japonica
GTCCAAAGCTGAAGCTGCATTTAATGAACAGTGCACGCTGCCTGATCCTATCCGCGCGGACAAGTATGTAATTTTCAGAGGGCTATAAATTGAGCCCTCCAGTCACAAAAATAAGAAGGAAGAACACAAATGCAACGAAGTTCTGGCGAAATATAGAGAGAAAACAGTGAGAATTCTCAAGAATTGTCACCTTTTTCTCTCCAATCTTTTCCCAACCTCATACTCATCCACTCACTCTCATATTAAAGCCCTAAACACTCATACACTCAAGCCAAACACTCAAGAACACAAGGAAGATTGGTAAACCCTCTTCTTCCTAACCCTAAATCTCATCCATGCATGCATCTTCAAACTACAAAATGTAGTTCTTTCATCTTTTTCTTAGATCTTAAGAAGATCACCATGGAAGACCATCTTCCATGGATGATCTTCTACAAAGATCAACATTATTTTCAAAGCTTTTCTTTCTTACTTCTGTAAAAATGCACTTTCAAAAACCCTCCTAAAATACCATTTTCAAGCACTAAATCTTTGATTTCAAAGGTAAAATCCCCTCCCCAAGCAAAATGAAATGCTTAGTCCTAATGTACTCCCAAGGATGGTTTTGGTATAGTTGATTCACCACTAAAATGTCTAGTGATCACTAATCCAAAACCTAGGGAAATGGGGACAAGCATGGATGCAAAACCCCTTAAAATCATATTTTCTTTCTTGAGAAGTTGCTGTCCAGTAGCAATTTTCTCAGACCTCAGTCCATGGTCTTAATTTTTGGACACAGATGAACTTGAATTTGGTGTTGACTACAAAACACTTTTTGTAGCCAACATCCAGAGCTTTCCAGACATATTTTTACCTTATTTTTTGGGTGAGTAAAACTCCTCTTTTCAATTTTTCTTTCAGAGGCTAGTTCATCAGCTTCTGGGAATCCAGATCTCATATCTGAGGTTTCCAGAAGGTTTTGACCCTCAAATCTTCTCCAAAATGGAAATTTCTTTTCACACAAAGTTTATTCAAGGAGTCTAGAGAAACTTTCATTCTCTGAGTTCATCCAGATTATGAAGTTTTAGGACCCTTGAATCCATTTCAAAATCAGGTGTCTGCTGCCATTTTCCTTCTGGCAGAAGTGACTTCTCAACTTCAAAAGGTTTTTTGAGTACCAAATCTCAAACCAAAAATTCTCCAAAAATCATGGGATCAGTTTAAAGTCTTAAAAAGACATCCCAATTTTTACTTTTTCCAGTTTCAAATTATTTTGGCCGAAACACACACACACAGACACACAAATGATTTTCAGCTTGGAAGACTCGTTTTATGAGGCGCGTCGGGTGCACACTAACGTCCTTCCCGACGCGTAACATGACCTCCGAACCTAAATCTCTGATCTCGGGCTTTTCAAAGTTTTGGCCCTTCAAAATTAAAAATGGCGTGGCGAATTCGTTTTTTCCGGTTTTATTTGGTTTTTCAAAGAAACGCAAAATCGAATTTTTCCCGCGAAAAGGCAACACATCGTTACAAAGGGCGACTCCGCCTGGGACTAAGCTTTTTAATAAAAATGGTATTCGGTATATTGGTGGAAACCACTAAATTTCCCCCAAGTTATCGCCTCCTAACACGAGTCGGGATAAATTGTGGTCTAACAATCCCACGTACCGGTATCACCGTTTCAAAAAGCTTTTGAGGGTCAAGCTTCCGTCCCGCTTTGAAAATCATTTTTGTGTGTGTGTTGATTTTTGCACAGCTTTTCATGTTGTTTTGGCCGCCTCGGAGAAAGTCAAAATTTTTGACTCCGTCGGAATAATGTCCCTAACTCGTCGGAATTTTCGTGCTTATGTGCTTATGTGCTCATAAAAAAAAATTCAAAAAAAGGATTTTCAAAAAAAAAAAAGAAAATTTCCAAAAATCATGCATCATATTTTTAAGACACATAAAAAATCTCTATTTTACTCGTAAAAGAATATAGATCGCTTGCAGACACTACGCGCACGTGACCGTACACCGCACACTACGTCCTTAACCCGGGAAATCCTTGTCGCGGTCCGTTTGGTCTTATTACGCCTCTGATGAGCACAGACTACCCAAACATCCCATGGAGCCTCGTGTCGACTCATGCACTTGTCCGTGACACACTTTGTCCGAGACCCGGCTGGTTTTTAGTCTCGGGTCTCGTGTCATGCCCCGTCCGTGTATAGACCTTTCCTTTCAAGCCTTTGTCGGCATACCGACTCAATATCTCTCGGTCCCTAATCGCCGCCGAAGTTCCCGCCGGTTTTCCGCCGCAGACTTTGACCAAGATATTGACCGGCGCCTTGACTTCGGCTCCGATCGGCACAAATTATACACCGACTCCCAAAGATTGACACCGAGTCATCAAGGATTAATGACTATTCCATGCCTAATTACGGCTTAACCGCACGACAAGTCAAGATCAATCGTGGACGCTATCGCCCAAATCATGCCGCACTTTTTGTCGAGCTCCTCGGACATGATCTTGACTTTCGACGTCGCCTTGTCCGTAATTTACATCGAATGCTCGTTAAGACTCGATTACCCGCCGTGACTTTTAGGATCGTTTTCTTTCGGTCGGTGGGACCCGCTGTCTCTATAGGACCCTCGCCCTGGGCCGCCCACCCCGGGAGGTCGAAATATGTGGAATACGAGGGGCTTATAGACGTAGTGACGGGGCCCACCGATCCAGAATCGAGTAGTTTGCGAAAAAGAAGAGCAATCTTTTCCAACCGATTAGGTTAATAAAACATGTTTTAAGTAAACGTGAACAAATAATCGCATGTCGCATGAGCCTAAAGCCCAAACACCTACCCTCCTTCCATTCCTGCACATCCGAACCTTCATGTCCTTTCCCGCAGCCTCCGCACAAAGCTTGGTTTCTGCACCGGGTCACCGTTTGATCGCTGGGAAGAGTCAAGCGCATCGTCGCCTTCGCCATTTGTTCCGACTCCGGTTTCGTAATGTCTCGCATCGCCCTGTAATGATGGGGATAACGCCTACTCCGCCTCCCGTGACCCTCGCACAGAGCAACAAAGGGAATCGCTAGCGTAACGTATGAGGTTACGACAGAAGCACAGCCTAAAATTCTTACTGAGGCTATTAAGAGTCACGGCCTCGGCCGCACCCTCAATCCGATGGCACCTTCACCGTGGAAGAAGACGAGGATGCCAACCCCACTCTCGCCGCCCCCGACATACACCAGATGCCGCCACCCACCTCCTATGGTGCCACTACCGTAACCCATGCTCCTCGATTTTCGGGTCACCCACCTCCCCAACCACGTACCACCGGATCCATGCAGCCCCGACGGCACAAATCAAATGGGGCAAAATCGCACGGAATGTCTTCATGGTTGGGCTATCTCGAATGCCACAACTGATCTGGGATCCTCTCGCCCGGAACCGATCAATCCTGACTCTTCACAAAGAATGTACCCACAGCTCGGAATGCCGCCACAACTTGGTTCTCGACCACGCCAGAGCCCCTCCTCGTATCAGCACTAGTTCACCAAGCTCCTCACACAAATCCATTCCTCACTGCATTTCTACGGGTTACCAAGCCTCCATCCCGGTGTCATCCGAATCACCAGACTGCAG
The DNA here is from genome assembly GCA_022495995.1 of Adenophora triphylla var. japonica. NCBI lineage: Eukaryota > Viridiplantae > Streptophyta > Magnoliopsida > Asterales > Campanulaceae > Adenophora > Adenophora triphylla. The sequence goes on from JAFEMH010007394.1 coordinate 3,603, forward strand.
CACTCGGGTTACACACCTTCACCACAAGCAAACATGCAATTCAACAATCCGGATGCAAAGAACTCGCACTCAAGCTTCTACTTTTACGGGCTCCCACTGAAATCCAAGTTATCCGGCCACATCGGGGCTGCCCTCACCTACTTTGCCGCTTGAAAATCCACAAGAAGCCGCAAGGTTCTACCCTTTGCTCGTGCTCCTACTCATGCTCCCTGTAACTCACCCCAGTGACAAGTTTTCACCTACGTCCCCGACCGGCCGCCTCTCCACCTCGCCCGCTCCAAAGGGTAGCTCCTCTCTCTAGCTCAGCCACTAGCTTGAATGCTACGGTTCCGCCACAAGACCCTCATCCGGCCCGGTTCATGGAACAACACAAGGAAATGAAAGCGCAGATCGCCGAACCGACCGCCAAGAAGTCTCGCCCTTCCGGCCTACGTGCACCCTGACTCCATTGTTCCCCCCGCCCACAAATTCGTGATGCCAAATCTGGATCTCTTGATGGGACCGCATGTCCGAAAACCCATTTGGACACATATACCTTGGCGATGAAAGCCAAAGGATGTACCAATCGCCAGCTGGCCGACTATTTCGCCTATCCTTGAAGTCCAAAGGCCTTAAAGTGGTTCTTCCGTTTGAAACCTCGAAGCCGTGGCTACATGGGACCAAATTACCAATGCCTTCACAAAAATATAAGGCCAACTTGGAATGGGAAACAAATAGGGTTGACTCTACAAAACAACAAAGGCAGTCATTCCGATGAGAATGTTGGGGACTTTTACAAGCGGTGGAATCTCGAAACTCTGAAATGGCCATCCCTCCTTCCGAAGAGGAACAACTGACATCTTCCGCCATGCTTGAAACCACATCTCGAGAGCCTCCTCGCCACTTCCCATACTGTACTGGGCCACGGTTAACTCGCAGCCTAAGTTTGAAAAGGCCTACACCGCAACCGCCGCCGCACTCCGCCACGTATATCGGGCTCCTCCCGCAAACACCGTTCGCTTCCCGCTAAAGGCAAAGAGACGATTAACTATGCGGGACAGAATGTAATAACACGACTCCTTTTGCTCCCAGAAACCGGCCGAGCCTGCATCAAGGGTCATAAATCTCGAAACTTTGGAATGCCCCCGAATGACATCTTTAGGGACCGTGAAAGAAGGCTTGCTGCGTCTTGGAGAATTTCCAACCCGTAAATCCGAATGCTCCCGTGGATACTACAAAGTATTGTGCCTTTCATCAAGCTCACTGACATCCGACTGATACCGCTTCACTCAAAAAGGCAATCCAGGCTAATAGAGCAAGGAAAGTTGGAAGGCCCCGAGGCCCAACACTTACCAAAAATCCGCCGCCACGGAACCATAATCGTGTGAATATGATTGAATGCGAGAATCTTCACACGCCCAGAAGATGCCGATGAAGGTCCCCAAATACCCGCGGCCAACCTCGTCGAGGATCCCGACCCGGATTCCCCGCCTCGAGGATATCGAACGAATCAACCCATCTTGGTCTCATGTCGAGACTCCTTGCAAGAATACGAGGCCCGCTATTTTTCGGGTGAAGGGAAGGCCGATACCGAAGAATCGGGGCCGTTCCGCCGTAACATGAAAGAACCATTTATACAAGATGGTTAGAACAAAGCCAAGAAAGATTGAGCAAGAAAGTTTCCTATTGAGCACCTCGTACTGGGCTTATCAAGAAAGAGGCCGAAGAGCATCTCGGGAGCTAGTACACTTCGCAAATTGGCTTGGGAGAGCCCGAATATGATCCCGAGAATGCAAGAATCGAAGAGGAGGATTCCTTCTATATCCTACTCGGTGTCAACATACGTGCCACCCTCTCACTCTTCCCCGCAATTTCGGGAGGAGAAGCCGAATCGCAGCTACCATCACTTCCGGAATGGGAGCATATGACAACTTCGCGGCCGCACGCACCCTCTTCCCTAACAGATTTGACCGTCGCTCCTCTCGCCCGAAATCCCAAAAGTGGTATGGGAAGAAGATTCCATGATGACGATGACGACGATGATGATGACGAGAGTGAAGAGTCAACCGAGGCCCCGATCCGAAAACAACTGAACAATCATGCCGTAAATGAGCCCACGGGAGCTGTGCACAATGGCCGGTTATCAAGCGACGTTTAATTTACGAAGAAACTTCTAAGACGAATACGAGACCGAGGACATGAAGGCCATGAAGTTTCATGGATCTCGAGCACGTGGATGTCTTAGAATTCAACACCGCATACCATGCTTGGGAAAGGGTTTTCGTGTGTCCGATCCAGCCGATAGTCGAAGATCTCGATCGAAAGAGGAAAAATTAACTCCCATCCGCCCAAATGAGAAAATAACTATGGTTAGATCAAATCCACCCTAACAAAGTAACACTCCTGTCAAAGGTTACCCAAGAAGAGGTCACCTTTCCCCGAATGTATGCCGCCTTTCAGAGAAGTCCTAGAAACCGGCATAATACCGGACGCGCTCCCACACGTAACGCTATAATCATCTCCAAACTCGAATATTACGTAAAGGAACAAGAATGGCCGCACTATACCGGGATGCAGATCGAAAAGCCGCCGAGTCCCGACAATAGCGACTCTTGCTGCATGATAACAATGAGCAAGGCCGCGCCACGAGAGTGAATCGCAGGACGCCCTAGCTCGCAGGCCATCCAAGGGGCAACAACACAACCCCAAACTCCAAAAGCTCGGTGACTTGGGAAGCGCTTATAAGGGCCGCCCTAAGAAGAAGCCGCATGCCTCAAGCTCGCCCCGCACCGCTAGTGCTCCGCGTAACCAATGGCCAATAGCCAAAAGGGCTCCCCATCGACCCTGGCAAGATTGAAGAAATCCACCAAGAGACGACCGAGGAGGAAGTTAACCTGTTGACCCGATCCGCGCAAATTTTCCAAGGAAATCCAAGGCAGATAAGAAGGCCACGCACCAAGCACCAAAAGAAGATCGCGCCCTAAGTGCTAAGACAAACAAACCTGCACTCGAAAAGAGGATCCCGTGCTCACCAGCTTGAAGCAAACACAAAGCCAACATTTCCCTCTCGGTCTCTACTCACTTCGTCTTATCCCCATAAGCCGAAGCCGGAAGAAAGCCTCGGCTCGCACTCTCGTGCCTATCGATGCTACTCCCGACGATGTGGTACAACCATTGGAAACATCCACTACGGAACATAATCACTTTCACTGTATCTCGACCTCCCTCAATTTGGGGCCGATCATAATGAGCCTCTCTTCATCACGCTCCACTGACGAACGACGCCTCCTCGGGTCCTCAAGTTGATAATGGGTCCGAATGAACATTCTTCCAAAGAAAGATCATGAGCTTGCTTGATATCAAGACTACGTACTTGAAGCCTTCTTTCTCTCACAAATAAAGCTTACGACTCAACATCCCGAGCAAACCCCTGAGTTGCTACTTTAGACCTCCGGTTTGGACAGTAAATTGATACCTCGTGGAATTCCGTGTTATCGACATCCCGATTACTTTCAATGCCCTCGTGGGAAGACCTTGGCCGCACTAAGTCAAAGTGGGTCGCCTCAAGCCTCCACCAAAGGTGTGAAATTCGTCTCGAATGGGGATCTCGACGACCATTTACTAGATTTAGTCACTTTAGAGGGCACAGATACTGCGGAATACCTATTCTCGAAATCAAACACGACGAGGAAGGTCACATGCTAATCGGGCTTCACTGGCCGAGCCTCCCAAGGCCCAAGTGTGCAACATAGATCCGACGGTCCACTGATAAAATCCCACCGGTCTTGAAAATGATGAGAAAATGAGCTATCTACCTCGGCCTCGGCCTGGGAAGCGCCAACAAGGAACTTTCAAACTCATCGAAGTGAAAGGACGTAATACTCGCCACGGCCCGGGATATGAGGCCTCCCCAAATGACACCGCAAAGGGAAAAAGATTTGAAGCCGCCACAGAAAGGTCCCGCCGACAATCCCAAATCTCTCCCCTTCACCCTAATTTGGCCGACTACTTTGTAAAGGGTCCCACACAACCAGAAACATCACAGAGCCCACTCCTACGGCAGATGGCTAAAGCTACAGGATAGCCTCAACAAGTTCAGAGGAACCAAGGCTAACCCGGTCCGTAGAATGTTCCCTGACCTACCCAAGATACCCGGGGCTACCACTACCACGAAGAGCGAGTATACCTTCGTAGGCGTGCCTCGACTCCGGTGGAACAAGCCGAGAAGCTCACAACCACTATTCCTCCCGCCCAGAAGATCCGAAACCCGAATTCGAACCGACAAGGCCAAAAGCTAAGGCCACGGAATTTCCCTCGATGATTGGGATGGTCTCGTTATGCAAAGAATTGTTCGAAGAAGAAGTCCAAAGCCGACCCGATTGATCTCGGCTCACCCAAGAGATGATAGCAAAGAATTGAGAAAGGAAAACAAAAACAAAGACAGCTTCCCGAGTCATGAGGCCACCAACAAAGAAAGCCGCTAAAGAATTGGGAAACTCTCAGCCCGTCCGCGACTAAGGAGGAAATGATCACCAAGCTTGGATTGGTACCCCCGTCCTTTGTGTCAATCTAGGACAAGTCCTCCCGCCTCTCTCTCTCGTTAAGATCGAGTCTCTAGGGTCGTCCGACGGCCTTACGCCCGAAGACTACGAGTCCGTAGCAAGCACCGTATTCCCTTTCGTTTTCAATGAAATGACGAACCTTTCGAGTATCCCTTGATTGCCACTTTAACTAATGATGAATTAATTAATAAAAAATTTTTTTTAATAATAATTCATTAAATAATGAAGCATTACATTAAACAAAAAAAAGATCGAACAACAAAAAAAATCTTTAAGCAAAGTTGTCCTAGAAGAGGAAAATCGAGCCCAAGCCGCCGAAGAGATTTTGACGAATGTGAATTTGGGAACCGCGGAAGAGCCTAAAGAGACGCAGATTGGTCATTTCTTTGAAGGAATCGGAAAGGATGCTCCGCAAAGTCCTACAAAATCCTCAACTCAAAGGAAAGTAGCCCTCTTCATCAAAGAAAACATCATGTGCGTATACGGGTTGCCCGCCGAAATCATCTCGTATAATGGATCCCACTTCAAGGGGAATGTGAAAACCGCCGCGGAATTCGAATAACCCGTCACAAGTCATCACCCTACAGTGCCCCAAAACCAACGGAGCCGCCGAAGCAAAGAAACAAGACTCGGAAAATATCATCCGAAGATGGCCGTCCAAGGCGTAGATTGGCCCGAGAAGTTACACTGCACTCGGGGCTACGTAACATCGCCGGGAACGGCAACCGGGGAAACACCTTTTGCCCTCACATACGGAATGGAAGCCGTACTCCCAATCGAGCCGGAAATCCCTCGCTCCGTATACCGCCGGAAAGCCAGATCAACGAGGTCGAATGGCTCCAGAGTCGCCATGACGAATTGGCCCTACTAGACGAACGCCGATCAAGGCCATGGAACACATCCGAGCCTACCAAGGAAGAATGGCCAGAGCCTTCGACAAGAAAGTAAAGCATCGGGAGATCCGAGAAGGTGATCTCGTTTCTAAAAGAAAAGCCCCTAGTCCGTATCAACCCTCTCGGCAAATGGGAGCCTCGTATGGGTCGGGCCATATGTCGTCCGTAAGATCTTTCTCCTGAGGAGCCATGCAACTTGCGGACCTCGACGGGAATCCCTTTCGTACACCCAAAGGAATGGTGACAAGCCGCGCGTATACTACGCGTAAAAAAAAAAAACAAAAAAAAACAAAAAAAAAAAACAAAAAAAAAAAGAGTGCTAAAAGAGTAATACCCAACTAGGTTAGAAACCCGAAAAGGGCGGCCTAGGTAAAAACAGGTTGCACCAAAAAAAAAAACAAAAAAAGAGTGCTAAAAGAGTAATACCCAACTAGGTTAGAAACCCGAAAAGGGCGGCCTAGGTAAAAACAGTGGTTGCACCAAAAAAACAAAAAAAAAAAAAAAAAGAGTGCTAAAAGAGTAATACCCAACTAGGTTAGAAACCCGAAAAGGGCGGCCTAGGTAAAAAACAGGTTGCACCAAAAAAAAAAACAAAAAACAAAAAAGAGTTCACCAAAGTTGAACTACGAAGACCCGAGCTCCTCAAAATGAGGGGAACGTAGGCAAATGGAAACGGTTCGGTCTAAAGCACAAATAAAAGCCATACTTTGGCATCAATACAATTGATCGCACCATGAAAGCGTCTCAAAAACTCTAAAGCAATTCAAATATTCATTACAAGTTAAAAGCTCTTGATGAGTCTAAGCCCGATTCATTCCTACAACCGGCAACCTCGCTAAAAGAAAACTAAGATACATAATCAAACTAATGTGTCTCTGTCATGGCAAGAAAGGGATACTTGGAAACCTCGTAGTCACTCCAAGCCACTCGCATCGGCCTCTCCCTTCTTCTTCCCCTCCGAGTCTTTCTCTTCGAACCGGAAAATGCCTGCATTCCTCCTACCAAGCTCGGGTATAGGAACAAATGGTCTATCAAACCGGCCTCTCGTCGTGGCCTTAGTAGCCCTAGCGTCATCCCTCATCTCCCCGTAACCTAGCCGGTAACATAGGAGCCCTCCTCTCCCGTCTTGACGTAAGCCTCATAATCGCCGCGCCGTCTCCGCTCCCGGCCATGAGGATTGGCCCTCGCCTCGCCCTCCTCCTCTCGTAAACAGCCTCCGGTCCTCCGCACCCATAATGGCCTCACGCCGTCTCAAAATAGCCATCCTCGAGTCTCTCCTGCATGCCCCTCGTACTCAATCCAGGTACCAAGTGGTCAAGAACACCGGCCTTGACGCTCGAGAATGACCCGAGGAGGAAAGGCATCATACCTCCATGCTCGGGAAAGAAATGGAAACACCGAGGGATCATCCATGGAAACAGAGCCACCACCCCGGTGGCTATATCATCAAAACCCTCCAAAGGAACCTCGCTCCAAGCCAAACCGCCTCAGACCAAAGCCGGATATGTAGAAACTGGACCGAGAAAGCCCCTAAGCATAACCACACGGGACCCATCCCGAAGCACTCTTCGAGTCTCCACCCGCCAACGAGGCACCAACCATCTGATATCTTCAGCCTCGGCGACCCGCCATCCAACGCTCCCACGAGCCCCGATCATCAAAATCTACATCAACACCTCTCCCGGCAAAAGTCCAAGGCCCGATCATATCGTAGGTTTCCCGAAGAACCCCCAAACGCTCCATCGCCCACATGGTCAAGAGAAACGGGCCGCCCTACGCATATACCGCTCCGGTAGCTAATCTGCCGAGAGCATGGAAAGGTCTCCCCAAGATCAAAGGAATGACATCTCTCGCCCGAGCGGCAATAACAACAACATCCAAAGAAAGCTCGATGACATCCCAAAGGAATAGACCATGAACAAAGTGCCGAACATGCAAAGTGCAAAGGCATCCCAATAGGCGTCATCCACCAAGCCTAAGCCCCTAAATCTGTCTGAAGACCGGAAATATCAAAATGGTCGGGACCGCGGATCATGCCTCGTGCTTCCTCCGGAAAGATGAAGAAGGTTGCACAACTTGTCAACAAAAGAAGCTCCTCCTGACAAAGGAATTGCTATCTCCTCCACCTCCGACCTCCAAGCAAGGCCCGAAATTCTTCCACAATGGAACAATCTCGTTGACGGAAAGGCAAAAGACATGCCTTCTAGTATCCCAAAACGAAGAAGAAGCCCTTAAGAGGTCATAATCCGGAACCAATTCTTTGAGAGACCACAAGCATCGTACCTTGTACCGTTCTTCAAAGAAAGACCTTCTCTCATGCATAATTTCCCGGGACCAATCCTTGAACTTGTTGAAAAATGACATTTGGGATTCTTGGGATAACTTTGAGGGAGCTTTTCTAAGGCTTTCCATGGTTTTTTCTCTCTTCCTCCCCGAAAATGGTCTGTTTGACCGGAGGTTGAAGAGGATATTTGAATTTGAAATAAAGCAAGACCAGGTCCGGACCAAAATTAAAGGACACCGTCGATGCCGTCCCATCCGCGCGGATGGGATTGCTTTCCAAAAAAATTCCGCAATGCCCAAGCCGCTACACCAAAAGAGGAATATTCCGTCCCGATTGCTCGAAACTTGTGCAAAAACCTCCCCAAACCACCCATATACCAAACACCCTTGCAAAAAAAAAAAACAACAAGGCTCATGCAACACTGCATTCATATTGCATTGCATTCATAAATAAAATCCTAAATTATTACATTCCAAAAAAAAGAGAGTGTGCATAAAAAAAAACAAACAAAAATAAAATCCTAAATTATTACATCCAAAAAAAAAAAAATGTACATAAGCCGTACAAATCTAAATCTCAATCTCAAATCTCAAAAAAAAAAAATCAATCGGAGTCTCCAAAGACCCGATGTCTCCCCGGCCTCTCTTGCGACTCTGCCCGCCTCGTCAGGAGCCCCGAAAGTCTCGGGCTCGAATCGTCCTCATCTCCGTAAAGAGGCTCGCCGGGACCAACCGGCACACTCGATAGGGTAAACCTGCATCCCCGAAGAAATCGAATCCGAAGGTGAAGGCGTCCGACTCCCGAACATACGGAGACGACCCACCATGCCGCCGTACGTGTCCTCGCCCGTACGGATCCCCAAGAATGACGTGATCCGAAGGCAAAGGCCGCGCGGTGATCAATGAGAGGAGAAAGAGGGGTCTCTAAGAAGTCTCCGAGGGAATAGGAGAAGCCTCCCGTCTGGACAGTGCCGCCGTGGTCTCGCCCTAGCTCGAGGTGCCCCGCAAGCAACCATCCTCCGTATGAACCTCTTGGCCCCGATCACTTGCTTCACCGCCGTCTCGACGACCACCTCCGAAAACCGCACAAAAGCAAAAGCGTCAAAAAAAAAAAAAAAAAGAAGTGATGCTAGAGATGATGAAACAAAAGAAAGAAAAGAAGGGGAAAAGGTGAAGCCATACCTTCATACCCTGACGAGGCCGGAAAGCTCGTGGAAGCCGCCGGCCGAGGGATCTCGCACCCTCAATCGGACCCCATCCCGGGATGTAGGAAAATCCGTCCGAGGGTACCGCGGATCCCAAGCCCCTCCCTCTCTAAAACCCGAGGCATCCTCGCCTCCTCAAGACGAACGTCGCATATGGCTCGATCGCCACGAAGTCCGAGAAGTGCCGACCGGCTCTGCAATCATCCCAGTCACTTGACCGATCGCTCGGATGCATCATATCGGCGGGAGGCTCCACCGGTGTCCTCAAAGGCGAGTTCACGCCATGCCGGCGCGTCACCCTCTCTCCTGCATAATATGCATCGCAGTCAAACCCCTCAAAATCCTCCGCCGCACCGCCCGTATCTCGCGCCCTTCAACGCGCTTACCTCAAAGCGATCCTGTGGGAAGAATATCATCCCCTCATCCGTCTCGGCCTCCGTCAAAGGAAGGCAATCCGCGCACTCGAGAGTCGTACGCCCCGGAGCTTATCTTCCCGGCATGCTTGGACCAAGACCGCATGGCCGGATACGCCCGACGTACGCCTCAGCCGCCTCCACACCGTGACGTGGAAGAACTCCAACGCCCATACCGCGAAAGGTAAAAATCCTATCAATCCAAAGGCAAATAAAAGTGTGTGCTCAAAGGAAGAGAGGGAAAGCAAAAAGAGAGCTTATACCTCCAAGAGCAAACTCAAAGCAAGACAGGAGCTCACAGCCCTTCCTCCGTATCTATCAAGAGCGAAGCAGCACCACCGCCTCGCCTCCCCAGAAATATCTCCAACCGTCTCCATGTCCTCCAAGGACCTCAAGAAGGCAAAGACCGCCGTCCCTCAAAGATGACCAAAGAGCGTGCTCGAGAAAGTAAACCACAGAAGGACCTAGCACCGCTTCGGCGCTAAACCTATCCTCCCCACCTCGTAACTCGCTATGGTCTCCACGATCTTGCCGTAGACCACTAAGATACTCCATCCCCATCCCCTTTTGGGAATAGGGAAAATCCAAGAAGGTCCTCGCAGTCCGTGTCACCGTAGCCATCTCTCCACTCAATGCCGCGTCCATTGAAGGACACCCGTGATCGCAAAGATAGTCGAAGGCGTAATGCCGCCTCGCCCCGTAAGAAGTGGAAGGTGCGGGTCGCGCCCCACCAAAGGCCGCGCCGTAGCAAACATCAAGCCCTTGCACTTAGGGAACTTGACCGCCCCTCAAGCACTCGACAAACTCCCAGAGCCCCGTCTCGACAACGATCTGTCTCGGACTCGGCAAAGCTCCTCGGCCCGCATTCGGAAGCCGGTCCCACAAGTCAATCACAGACTCCACCGATCCTCGAGTCTTCATTTTGTTCAGCTGCTCCGTCACAAAACGGTGTCCGCCCTGTAAAAAAAAAAGAAGAGAAGAGAAAATGTCAAAAAGATTGCATTTGCATTAAAAAAAAAAAAAGAAGAAATTTCGACAAAGATAACAAAGCATACAATGAGCATAGCCCCATTTTTCTCGCATGAAAAAAAACAATTTTCAGCAAGTCCCAATGCATTCATCAAAAAAAAAAGGATGCATTCCTACGAAAGTAAAAACTCCGTCCCATTTTCAACAAAAAAAATGCATACATGCATATCATCCATCTTACATGCGACGGGAGGAAAAATCCGTCCCACTTTTCAAAAAAAAAAAAAATCCTAAACATACAAAATGCCCATTCTTTCCAAACAAAATGCATGCATATCAAAATTCAATTTCAAAAAAAAATCATCATCATCAAGAACATGCAATATTCAATTTCAAAAAAAAAACAATTATAATTCTCGAATTTTCACATGCAATTTCGGATACAAAAAAAAAATGGCAAAAATGCCAATTCTTTTTCCCAAGCAAAATGCACATTTTGGGTTACTCATATACTCATTACAACATGCAAAGCATCAAAATCAAAATTCAAAGCCAAGAATATCAATCATTCGAATTTTCAAAAAAAAAATTCAAAAAATCACCCAAAAATTTCAAGCAAGAAATCGACAAGAGGATCAAGAGGATTCGAAGTATACCGTTCGGAGATGCGGATCCGAAGCCCAATGTTGCCAAGCATCGGGGTAATGCTCCTCCTCGACCGATCGCGAAAGATTGTAATGCCTCCTCATCCGGACAAGCTCCACCGCCTCTCCGCTATAGGACCACGCCCTTGGCCTTGAAAAGCGCCTTCCCGTGTTCCATTGCTCAAAAAATCGAAGAAATCGGACGAATTTTGAAGCTCCTAGGCCAACAATGGCGGCTCGCTCTCTCCCTCTCGTCTCGTGTTCAAAAATTGAATGGGGAAGAAGAAGGGCGTTGGCCCCATTAATACCCCTGACTTTCCATCCCTATCCGCGCGGATGAGATTGTCGTGGTCAAAATGACCCTTTTGCCCCTTAAAATTTCGTGACTCGCATTCAGCCCTAACTTGACAAAGTTAACCAAAGTCACCCTTGTCAAGAAAATTACCCCTGGCAACAAACGTAAGACCGAGTGCCCCGAGAAAGATAACGACATCCCGTATCTTTCATCAAAATTATCCCTAAGCAAAACGTAAGACCGAGTGCCCCGAGAAAGATAACGAGATCCCGTATCTTCATCAAAATTCTAGCCAAACGTAAGACCCGAGAAAGATAACGAGATCCCGTATCTTCATCAAAAACCAGACAGATAACGAGATCCCGTATCTTTCATCAAAATTACCCCTAGTCAAACGTAAGACCGAGCCCGAGAAAGATAACGAGATCCCGTATCTTTCATCAAAATTACCCCGGCAGCCAAACGTAAGACCGAGTGCCCCGAGAAAGATAACGAGATCCCGTATCTTTCATCAAAATTACCCCTAAGAAACGTAAGACCGAGTGCCTCGAGAAAGATAACGAGATCCCGTATCTTTCATCAAAATTACCCCTAAGCCAAACGTAAGACCGATCTCCTCGAGAAAGATAACGAGATCCCGTATCTTTCATCAAAATTACCTCCTAGCAAGAAACGTAAGACCGATTGCCTCGAGAAAGATAACGAGATCCCGTATCTTTCATCAAAATTACCCCTAGCCAAACGTAAGACCGAAGTGCCCCGAGAAAGATAACGAAATCTCGTATCTTTCATCAAAATTGCCCCTAAATAAATGTAAGACCGAGTGCCCCGAGAAAGATAACGAGATCCCGTATCTTTCATCAAAATCTCCCTGCTAGCTTAAACGTAAGACCGAGTGCCCCGAGAAAGATAACGAGATTCCGTATCTTTCATCAAAATTCCCTGCAGCCAAACGTAAGACCGAGTGCCCCGAGAAAGATAACGAAATCTCGTATCTTTCATCAAAATTGCCCCTGCTCAAACGTAAGACCGATTTCCTGCATCGAATATGTCTCGATTTTCCCAAAGAAAGGCTAACGAAATCCCCATCAAAGTTAACGGAATCCCAAAAGCCAGCGAAGTTTCGAGGAAAACTCGAACTACGAAAGGGCTTGATTCCCACTAGGGATACGTAGGTAGCCTATCATTAGGTCCAAATTTCTCGACCAAAACGGTCACCCTATCCTTCGGCAGCAGACAAAGTCCACCGAAAGGCCATTTCAAATTAAGGTCCGAGGCGCCTAAAAAGCCATCATCATCAAAGGTCCGAGGCGCCTAAAAAGCCATCATCATTAAGGTCCGAGGCGCCTAAAAAGCCATCATCATCAAGGTCCGAGGCGCCTAAAAAGCCATCATCATTAAGGTCCGAGGCGCCTAAAAGGCCATCATCATCAAGGTTCGAGGCACCTAAAACGCCATCTCCAAGGTCCGAGGCACCTAAAACGCCATCTCCAAGGTTCGAGGCACCTAAAACGCCATCATCAAGGTTCGAGGCACCTAAGACGCTATCACTAGGAAAGCGATAAATCGCAAAATCCCCAACAGAGCGGATACCCGTCGACCAAAAATGGTCATTCCTATCCCCAAAGAGAGCGGATAGCCATCGACCAAAAATGGTCATCTCTTATCCCCAAAGCAGAAGTTTCTTTCCAAAGAATCGACCGTAGAACTCGCTCATCAAAGTTCGAGGCACCTAAAACGCCATCATCTCCTGTGGTCAAAGACCCGAACTACGAATGGCTTGATTCCCATTCGGGATACGTAGGTAGCCTATCGCTAGGTTCAGCCACCCGATCACTGATCATCCCGCCAAATATGGAGCCTTACTTTTATCGACGACCCCGCTTCCTTCGAAAGCGCCGTCGCCGAGGGGCTACTGTAAGTGCTCCAATTTGAGCTTGTTAGAATTTTCGTTAGAAAATTAACGGAAGTTATAACATTTCTAACAATTCCTAACTATCCTAACATTCCTAACAAAGTGAGGGTAAAATGGGCATTGTTATTTAAGGTTAAACCTTAAAAAGAATCTCAAAAAAGAAAAACAAATGAAGAAAACCAAATATAGCAATGCTGGAAACAAAAACTGGCTGGTCAATTTGAATTTTGAAAAAGATTATTCTTCTTGTCCAAAGCTGAAGCTGCATTTAATGCTGGAAACAAAAACTGGCTGGTCAGAGGGCTATAAATTGAGCCCTCCAGTCACAAAAATAAGAAGGAAGAACACAAATGCAACGAAGTTCTGGCGAAATATAGAGAGAAAACAGTGAGAATTCTCAAGAATTGTCACCTTTTTCTCTCCAATCTTTCCCAACTCATACTCATCCACTCACTCTCATATTAAAGCCCTAAACACTCATACACTCAAGCCAAACACTCAAGAACACAAGGAAGATTGGTAAACCCTCTTCTTCCTAACCCTAAATCTCATCCATGCATGCATCTTCAAACTACAAAATGTAGTTCTTTCATCTTTTTTCTCTAGATCTAAGAAGATCACCATGGAAGACCATCTCCATGGATGATCTTCTACAAAGATCAACATTATTTTCAAAGCTTTTCTTTCTTACTTGCAAAAATGCACTTTCAAAACCCTAAAAAACCATTTTCAAGCACTAAATCTTGATTTCAAAGGGTAAAATCCCCTCCCTAAGCAAATGAAATGCTTAGTCCTAATGTACCCTTAAGGATGGTTTGGTATAGTTGATTCACCACTAAAATGTCTAGTGATCACTAACCAAAACCTAGGGAAATGGGGACAAGCATGGATGCAAAACCCCCCTTAAAATCATATTTTCTTTCTTGAGAAGTTGCTGTCCAGTAGCAATTTTCTCAGACCTCAGTCCATGGTCTTAATTTTTGGACACAGATGAACTTGGAATTTGGTGTTGACTACAAAACACTTTTTGTAGCCAACCTCCAGAGCTTTCCAGACATATTTTTACTTTATTTTTTGGGTGAGTGAAACTCCTCTTTTCAATTTTTCTTTCAGAGGCTAGTTCATCAGCTTCTGGGAATCCAGATCTCATATCTGAGGTTTCCAGAAGGTTTTGACCCCTCAAATCTTCTCCAAAATGGAAATTTCTTTCACACAAACTTTATTCAAGGAGTCTAGAGAAACTTTCATTCTCTGAGTTTACCCAGATTATGAAGTTTTAGGACCCTTGAATCCATTTCAAAATCAGGTGTCTGCTGCCATTTCCTTCTGGCAGAAGTGACTTCTCAACTTCAAAAGGTTTTTTGAGTACCAAATCTCAAACCAAAAATTCTCCAAAAAATCATGGGATCAGTTTAAAGTCTTAAAAAGACATCCCAATTTTTACTTTTTCCAGTTTCAACTTATTTTGGCCAAAACATACACACACACACACACACACACACACAAATGATTTTCAGCTTGGAAGACTCGTTTTTACGAGGCGCGTCGGGTGCACACTAACGTCCTTCCCGACGCGTAACATGACCTCCGAACCTAAATCTCTGATCTCGGGCTTTTTTCAAAGTTTTGGCCCTTCAAAAATTAAAATGGCGTGGCGACTCCGTTTTTTCCGGTTTTATTTGGTTTTTCAAAGAAACGCAAAAAATCGAATTTTTCCCGCGAAAAACAACAACACATCGTTACAGTGCTTAAAGAAAAAAGGGAAAGCAAAAGGAAAGCTTATACCTCCAGAGGGAACTCGAAGCATGTCAAGGAACTGACAGCCTTCCGGCTATACCGATCTAGAGCGAAATAGAGCTCTGCCAGCCCTGCCTCCCCCCAAGAGACCTCTCCGGCCATCCCCACGTCCTCCAAGGACCTCAGCAAAGCAAAAACAACCGTCCCCTCGGCATGTCCAAAAAGAGTGCTCGAAAAAGCAAACCATAAAAAGGCCCTAGCAATCTGCTCAGCGCCTATCCTCTCATCCCCAACCTCGTAGCTCCCAATGACCTCCACAATCTTTCCCTCGACCACAGCGTACTCCATACCCATCCCCTTTTTGGGAATAGGGGAAAATCCTAGAAGGGCCTGCAGATCCAGATCGCTGTAGCCGTCTTGCCACTCAATGCTGCGTCCATTAAAGGACAAACCCGTGATCGCAGCGTAGTCGGAAGGCGTAACCGTCGCCTCGCCCCAGAAGAAGTGGAATGTGTGGGTCACGTCCCACCAGTGTTGTGCCAAAGCGAAGATCAGGCCCTTACTCTTGGGAAATTTGACCAACCCCCTCAAGCACTCGATGAACTCGTACAAGCCAGTCTCAATGACGATCTGTCTAGGACTCATCATCGCTCCTCTGCCCATATCTGGAAGCCGGTCCCATAAACCAATAACAGACTCCACTGATCCTCGAGTCATCATTTTGTTCAGCTGCTCCGTCACGAAATTGTTTCCACCCTGCAATAAAAAAAAAGAGAGGGAAACAAAAATGTCAAAAGTGTCAAAATTTTGCATTCAAAAAAAAAAAGAGAGAGCATACACATGCATCATAAAATTTTGAAGAAAATTCGGCAGCATAATAGCATGCAATGAACCTAGCCCCATTTTTCTGGCACAAAAGAAGGCAGTTTTCAGCAAATCCCAATCAACATTCATTCATACATGAAGAAAAAAAATTCATACGAGGAGTCAACGGAAGCAAAAACTCCGTCCCATTTTCATAAAATAACATACATACATTCATTCGACGGAAGCAAAAACTCTGTCCCATTTTCATAAAATAACATGCATACATTCATGGAATCATCATCTCATTGCAAAAAAAAAAAATCATCATACTTTTTACAAAAAAAAAGATCATGCACACATTCATATCAACATTGCAAGAATCCTACATTGCAACAAAAAAAAGAAGTCCGTCCCAATTCCGGGAAATTTTTCATCATAGTCTCATATTTCAAAAAAAATTTTTGGCAAAAATGCCCATTCTTTTTTCAAACAAAATGCACATTTGCATATCATCAAAATCAAGATTCAAAGTCAAGAACACAAATGTTTCAAATTTTCGGACATAAAAAAAAAATTTGGCAAAAATGCCCATTCTTTTTTTCAAACAAAATGCACATTTGGGTTACCCACAAACTCATTACAACATGCGAAGCATCAAGATCAAATTTCAAGCCCAAGAACATTGATTTTCGGATTTTCAAAAAAAAAAAAAATTAAAAAAATCACAAAAAAAATCAATTTCAAATGAAAAATCGACAAAGGGATCGAAAAGATTCGAAGTATACCGTTCGGAGACTCGGATCAGTGGCCCAATGTTGCCACGCATCGGGGTAGGGCTCCTCCGCAATCGATTGCGAAAGAGTATAATGTCTCCTCATTCGAACGAGTTCTAATCGCCTCTCGGCAATCGGACCGCGTCCTTGACCATGGATAGCAGCTTCCCCATGTTCCATTGCTCGAAAAATCAAAGAAAACGGAAGATTTTCGAAGCTTTTCTTGGCCAACAATGGCTTCCCCTCGATTTCTCTCTCATAAACTGAAAAGAAATTGTGAGGAAGAAGGAGAAGGGCGGCGCCTCATTTAAAACTCCGTCCAGATTGCATTCCCCTCCGCGCGGATGGTTTTGAAGGGTCAAAAAGACCCTTTTGCCCTTTAAAATTTCAGAACTCTGCAGATTAGTCCTCAACTTAACATAGTTAACCAAAGTTAACCAAAGTTAACCCCCTCTTCAAAAGAGCTTCACGGCAGTAAAACGTAAGTCCGATCTCTCCGAGAAAGATAACGGAATCCCGTTTCTTCCATCAAAATCATCAACGGCAGTCAAACGTAAGTCCGATTTCCCCGAGAAAGATAACGGAATCCCGTCTCTTTCATCAAAATCATCAACGACAGTCAAACGTAAGTCCGATTTCCCCGAGAAAGATAACGGAATCCCGTCTCTTTCATCAAAATCATCAACGGCAGTCAAACGTAAGTTCGATTTCTCCGAGAAAGATAACGGAATCCCGTCTCTTTCATCAAAATCATCGACGGCAGTAAAACGTAAGTCCGATCTCCCCGAGAAAGAAACGGGATCACGTATCTTTCATCAAAATTATTCCCCGACAGTAAAACGTAAGACCGATTTCCCCGACGAATACGTCTGATTTTTCCCCAGCAATGGCTAACAAAATCCCCAGCAAGGTTAACGGAATCCCAAAAGCCAACGAAATCTCGAGTAGATCTCGAACTACGAAAGGGATTGATTCCCACTAGGGATATGTAGGTAGCCTATCATTAGGTCCAGCCCCTCGACCAAAACGGTCACCCTCTCCTTCGGCAGCAGACAAAGTCCACCGAAAGGCCATTTCAAATCAAGGTTCGAGGCACCTAAAACACCATCATCAAGGTTCGAGGCACCTAAAACGCCATCATCAAGGTTCGAAGCACCTAAAATGCCATCATCAAGGTTCGAGGCACCTAAAACGCCATCTTCAAGGTTCGAGGCACCTAAAACGCCATCATCAAGGTTCGAGGCACCAAAAACGCCATCATCTCCAGGGTCAAAGACCCGAACTACGGCCGGCTTGATTCCTCTTAAGGATACGTAGGTAGCCTATCATTAGGTTCAGCCATCCGACCGAAAATGGTCATTCCAATCCCCAGCAGAGCGGATAGCCATCCGACCGAAAATGGTCATTCCTATCCCCAGCAGAGCGGATATACAATTTCAGCCATCCTACCGAAAATGGTCATCTCTTATCCCCAGAAGAGTTTCTCTCCAGCAACCAACTGCAGAACTCGCTCATCAGGTTCGAGGCACCTAAAACGCCATCACCTCCAGAGTCAAAGACCCGAACTACGGCCGGCTTGATTCCTCTTAAGGATACGTAGGTAGCCTATTAAATGGGTTCAGCCACTCGATCACTTGATCATCCTATCAAATATGGAGCCTTACTCTTATCGATGACCCCACTTCCTTCAAAAGCGCCGTCGCCGAGGGGCTACTGTAAGTGCTCCAATTTGAGTTTGTTAGTATTTTCGTTAGAAAATTAACGAAAGTTTTAACATTCCTAACATTTCTAACAATTCCTAACATTTCTAACCAAGTAAGGGTAGATTAGGGATTGCCAAAAAAAGATAAACCAAAGAAAGAATCTTAAAAAGCAAAAGAAATAGAAAAAACCCGAATTAGCAAGCTGAAAAACATAATCAGTTTGAATTTTTTTGAAAATATTCTTTTCAGGTTCAAAGCCTCGCAAATTGCAATTAATGAACAATGCACGCTGCAGGAACCATCCGCGCGGATGGTTATGTAATTTCCAGAGGGCTATAAATTGAGGCCTTCAGTCTCAGAAAGAAAAGGAGAAAAAGACACAATTTGCAACTGCACCTTGGCGAAAATAGAGAGAAAACAGTGAGAATTCTCTAGAATTGTCACCTTTTTCTCAACTATTCACCCAAAATCACACTCACTCAAATACTCTCATATTCAAGCCTCAAACACTCTTACATTCAAGCCAAAAACTCAAAACACAAAGAAGATTGGTGAACCCTCCTTCTACTTACCCTAAACTCCTTCATTCATGCATACATTTTCAAACTCCACAATATAGTTTGTTCATCTTCTTGTCTTAGATCCAAGAAGATCACCATGGAAGTTCATCTCCATGGATGATCTTCTACAAGGATCAACATTATTTTCAAAGTGTTCTTACTTACTTGCAAAGAAAACCCATTTTCAAAACCCTAAAAATCATTTTCATACATCAAATCTCATTTTCAAAGGATAAAATTCCCCTTCCCAAGCAAATGAAGTGCTTAGTCCTAATGTACCCCAAGGATGGTTTGATATAGTTGATTCACCACTAAAATGTCAAGTGATCACTAATCAAAACCTAGGGAAATGGGGACAAGCATGGATGCCAAATCCCCTTTAAAATCATGTTTTTCTTCAAGAAGAAGTTGCTGTCCAGTAGCAATTTTCTAAGACCCCAGTCCATGGTCTAATTTTTTGGACACAGATAAACTTGGAATTTGGTGTTGACTACGAAACACTTTTTGTAGCCAACATCCAGATCTTTCCATACATATTTTTACTTTATTTTTTACGTGAGTAAAACTCCATTTTTCAAATTTTCTTTTGAAGGTCAGATCACCAATCTCTGGAAGTCCAGATCTCATACCTGAGATTTCCAGAAGATTTTGGGTACTCAAATCTTCTCCAAAATGGAAAATTATTTCACAGAAATCTTATTTGAGGTGTCTGGAACAACTTTCATTCTCTGAGTTTTTTCAGATTATGAAGTTTTGAAACCCTTAAATCCATTTCAAAATTAAGTGTCCACTGCCTTTTTCATTCTGGCAGAAATGGTTTCCAACTTCCAAAAATCTTTTGAGTACCAAAACTCAACCCAAAAATCACACCAAAAATCATGGGATCTGTCCAAAGTCTAATAAAGAATTCCCAATTTTTACTTTCCTCTGTTTCAACTTATTTTGGCCAAAGTAACAGACACACACACACACAAAAACAAATGGTTTTTAGCTTGGAAGACTCGTTTTACGAGGCATTCCGGGTGCACACTAACGTCCTTCCCGGCGTGTAACGTGACCTCCAAACCCAAATCTCTAATCTCGGGCATTTTTCAAAGTTTTTGCCCTTAAAACAAAAATGGCGTGGCGACTCCGGTCTTTTCGATTGGTTTTTCAAATAAACGAAAAATTTCAAAGTCCTTTCGAAAAATTGGCACATCATCACACGTGTCGGTCAGGTGGCTGGACCTATGGTAGGCTACCTACGTATCCCGGATGGGAATCAAGCCTGACGTAGTTCGGAAACCGCTGGGGATGCGTATGGGCTTATGATGACAGCCAGGTTTTATCGGCTGGGGATGTGTATTCTTGGTTCGGACTTACAATGACGGCCGGGGTTGAAATAGAGGAAGGAAATGGACTTTCGTTAGGTTTTCATTAAAGGACGGACTTACGATGACGGTCGAGGTTGAAAACGAGGAAAGAAATGGGCTTCCGTTAAGGTTTTCGTTAAAGGACGGACTTACGATGACGGTCGGGGTTGAAAATAAGGAAGGAAATGGGCTTTCGTTAAGGCTTTTGTTAAAGAACGGACTTACGATGACGGCCGGGGTTGAAAACGGGGAAGGAAATGGACTTCCGTTAGGGTTTTCATTAAAGGACGGGCTTACGATGACGGCCGGAGTTGAAAACGGGGAAGGAAATGGTCTTCCGTTAGGGGTTTTTGTTAAAGGACGGACTTACGACGACGACCAGAGTTGAAAACGGGGAAGGAAATGGACTTCCGTTAGGGTTTTCGTTAAAGGACGGACTTGCGATGACGGTCGGGGTTGAAAACGGGGAAGGGAATGGACTTCCGTTAGGTTTTCGTTAAAGGAGTTATCTGCTGTTAAATAGGGGATCTGAATGCAGAGGGCCAGGAATTAAAGGGGCAAAATAGGGATTTTGCCTTGCAATATCGTCTGCGCGAACCAGACCCGCAATGCGCCTGGTTCAAAAAGACAGATAGCCGTGTCTGTCTTCCCCATTTCCTTCATCAATTCCGACGAGAGAGAGAGAGAAAAAGGAGGGAGAAAAAATGCCATTGTTGTCCGATTTCTTCGTAAAATCCTTCAAAATTAAGGCAATGGAGCAAAGGGGAGGAGCTCAAGAGATTTTGAATGAAAATTGCATTTTAAGATGAACACAAATTTGCCGAATTTGGAACGGACTCCTGAATAAGAGATTTTGAATGAAAATTGCGTGTTAGAAAAGAATGTGTGTAGAAAAATGTATCCGAAAATGGGACGGAGTTTATTTACTTTATTTTCTGTTCTTTTGTTGTTTATGTCATATTGGCGATCTTGATGACATCTTTGTGTTGTGTCTGTTTTCAGGAGAGAGGCGA
Source organism: Adenophora triphylla var. japonica (assembly GCA_022495995.1). Lineage (NCBI taxonomy): Eukaryota > Viridiplantae > Streptophyta > Magnoliopsida > Asterales > Campanulaceae > Adenophora > Adenophora triphylla. The sequence continues at coordinate 24,706 of JAFEMH010007394.1, forward strand.
TATTATCCAACGCAAGTTGGATAAGCTGAAGACGCGGGGGTCCGTGGAGGCGGTGGTCAGGCTTTGGGATGCTTTGCCTACGGCTGGTAGGTCGGGTTATCGGAGTCCTCGCCAGCTCGTGGTGGCTTCGAATCTCTATGGTTTTGTTGAGAACCTGAGGGGGAGGGGGTGTGGCTTGCACAAGAGCATGGGGCTCACTTTGGCGCTAGCCGAGTATTGGTGGGATGTCACCCATACTTTTCACTTTTCATGGGGGGAGGCTACCGTGACCCCTACGGATTATGCTGCTATCACTAGCCTGTCCTTTAAGGGGCTCAACTTGGAGTGGCACAACAGATACACGGATGCGGAGCTGACGAACTTGCTGGGGATTGTTATCGTGACGCGGAAGGGGATGGGCATGGATAATGCCGTGATTGAGGCTAAGTTGGCCGAGAGTATTGCCAGGTACGAGAGAGGGGACCTGACCATCATATCTGAGCAGATTGCTCGATGCTTCTTATGGTTTGCCCTTTCCAGCACTCTGTTTGGGCATGCCGAGGGTACGGCCATGTTTGCTTTACTGGGGTCCTTGGCAGATATAGACAGGATTGATGAGTATGCCTGGGGAGAGGCGGGGTTGGCGGAGTTGTACTTTACCTTGGACAGATATAGCAGGAAGGCGTACACTTCCCTGACCTGCTTCGTGTTCCCTTTGGAGGTACATTCTTTTTCTCTTCTTTTGTCCCTTCGTACATGATGTGTTTGCACTTTCGGTTTTTGACGGGTTTCTTTTGTTGGATGCAGGTTTGGGCCTTGGATATTTTTGGCTGCGCCTTGTGGGACCATGTCTCGGGGGAGAATTTTGGATACCCGGCTATGCTCTGGTGGACAAAGAACGCCCGGGTGAAGAGGACTACCCGGACCAAGGTCAAGCTGAGGTGCAGTGACGCGATGCCATTTTTGAGGGCGGGGACTAGTGATACGGTTAATTTTTACCCTTGGAGCCGGTTCGAGGTGGACCAGCTAGGTGGAGCTGAGCACTGGACGAGCCAGAGGTGGATCATACGGGGACTCACCTGCGATGTTTACTACTTGGGCGAGAGGGTGACGAGGCAGTATGGTCTCGGGTTACCTGCTTTGGCGACGCATGAGCCTCCTACTGACATGCTGTTTCCCCGAGAAGGGTCGGTGAACTGGGATTGGTTCAGAGGTGGGCGGCCTGCCCTGGAGTTCGTTACTGAGGAGCCTTACCAACAGTTTGTGAGGTGTAGGCTGAGGACACCCCAGGTGCTGGTGAGGGAGGGGGAATCGGTTGTGAGGATCCCTCGGGCGAACTTTTCGTATACCCAGGACGGGGTGAGGATGAGAGCGCAGATTCCGCTCCCAGAGGTGACACCGCGAGCTTTTCGGCCTCGACCGAATGCTCAGGTATGCGCTGATCGCGTTTTGGTTGTGAAATTGTCTATGGCTAAGAACTTATGAGACGAAACTCACAAGGTGAGATAAAACTCACGGGTGTTGTTCTTAGTGTTGATGACACTAACAACAACACATTCACCAATTCTAGAAAAAGCACAAATCAATAGAAATAAATATAATTTGCAGCGGAAGAATTAAAGCAATACACAAGAATATAATTTTTATCAAGTTATATAAATATATAACTTGATGGGTGCCTAAAAGGCAAGACCTTTCTATTAATAATATGAATTCAATACAAGGTCGAGGTTGTTCCTTAATGATAAACGAACCCTGATATAAGGAACAACATACACGAATTCTCTCTGTAAATAAACACTCAAAAACCTCACAAAAATATAAAAATCTATATGAAATATTCGAGTGTTGGACAAAGTGTTGCCGACACCGAATGGCAACACTTGAGAGCGTAATTCTACTTTTCTTGTGCAGATTTGCGTTTCGAATTGGATGATCTTCAATGAAGATCCACCGCACTATTTATAGGCCACAAAGTCTTGGAGCCTACTCAAATGATCGCCCAATGTACCTGGGTTTGTTTCCTCATTTTATGCCTTCTCGCCTTCATTGTAGGAGACCTAGTCTTCTCTTGCTTCTCTTGCTTGTACCTCTTAGCTTTGATTGCATTGTACTCGACTTGTTCTCCCCGTAATAGCCGAATAAAATATCTCCCGGCTTGGTCATAAATTAAACAAATAAACACATGTTTATTTGTTAATTCCTCCTCTTCGTAATTCTCGCCCGGGCATATTCTCGTTGCTGATTTTAAGCTCATTTTAAGGTGACTAACTACCGTTATATAAACAATAATTTACCCATTAATATTTGTGAAAAATACAAGAACTAACTCAAAGGTCGCCAATTCCAAATGGCAACACTTTTGGCAACACCAAAGGGCAACACCGGTTTGCAACACTTGGGATGACATTCATGACAACACATGATCTAACATTAACAATCTCCCCCATAGTTACCGATTTCTTCACAAAATACCAATGTGATGATCTTTTCAAAAACAGCTTAGTCAAACTTAACTAAAACCGTAAAATGCCACGAGATTTTAATAGCGGCAACATAAACCTTCGTGCAATGTTTTGAAATATTTTTCAATCCAAAACATCAACCATTAAGCAAAATGAAGTATCAAAATCTTTACAAAAATCTCCCCTTAATACGAAATTAATAACTAACCAAAATAATTATTAAAATCTTAAACCAACCATTCCATCATTCAACAAAAACATCCATCCAAGTTTGAAGAAAATTCCAAATTAAACAAAGAAAAAAATAAACGTAAATAAAATTTGTTTAAGCATTACAAACCAAAATAAAACAAATAAAATTGTTTTTGTTCCAAACCACCAAAATCAACCACCATTCAAACCAACCATCTTTAAACCGCATTTCCATCCTTCACCTCCCTCTCGTCCGTCCCACTTGGCCCAAAGACCATTTCCAGCCTCCATCATCATCATCACGCCTTGGTGGCTTATCTCCCCTATTTTGGAAGAAATCAAATCCACCATTTTCATCATGTCGCGCGCATGTCCAACCACCCCCGAATTATCGAGTCAATGTGCTTGACCCGACTATTGAAAAAATTAAGTACCATAGCAAAGATCAACCATTACAGAGCAAAGTGTTGCCGAAGTGCTGCGCCTGTGGGCGACACTTGGGGCGACACCGGTAGCAGTGGGCGTAAACCTGGAGGAGCATTTGTAACCAAAACCCAAGGTAAATCCCCGTGCCTATCACCTTCAAGAAAGTGTTTGGTAATTCTCGTAATAAACAATGGCTTTTCAGAGATATTATCACCATTCCAAGGCTTAAGGTTTTGGTACATTAGGACTTGGAAAATAAGGGAAGGAAAAATGAAGGAGGAGGTCTTTTTCTTCTTAGCCCATGCAAAGAAGGTGAGCAAATACAAGTCTCCCAAAGTTAACTCTTTGTTTCTTGCCTAGTTTGTACAACAAATTAGCTTGCTCAAAAGTGACCGTGTTCTCGTTTGCCGTAGGAAGCCAATTTGTTATACAAATCTTGTGGAGCACGCTAAACAAAGAAGTGAGATGGGTAGACCTAAAGTGATCGTACCAAATGGTGATTCTCCCTCCGCTTAAAAAGGTGGCTAAGGCATTAGGATCATATTCCAAACTCTCATCTTCGACATTAGGGAGGCCGAATGCCTTGTTGATGATCAAGGGATTAAAATCATAGATATTGCCCCTAACAAAAATCTTTCCATAATGAGGGGTATTCCTATCATCAATATTATCCCTAAGATGAGCATAGAAATTCCTAACCACACTTTCAATGTACGATGACACTTTAGTCACCGTAGGCAAAAACATCCTATCCTCCAAAACCGATACACACCTAACTCCTTGAATTGAGTCACATACATATTCTTTTCATTCAGAATTTTCTTCTCGTAATCTTCAACAAACTTATCTAAATTTGTTTCACCATAAAATTCATCCGAAAGAAAAGGACGTTCATAAAATCCAAAGGACTCATAATCCGACTTTGTATCCCGAGAGGGATTAGGAGAGTGTACCTCGTGCCAGAAATAGGAGAATACGAAGGAGAACTCGATTGTGCTTTGGTCTTGGCAACAGGTGTTGGCTGTGTTGCCATTTCATCGGCAACACTGGGGCGACACCACCGTAAATTTTCTGTTTCTTCTTCAACTTGACTCGAGCTTCAAAGAAGGGTTTCTTCATCTTCCAACCAAGCTTTCTTCATCCTCATCGAAGATGATGAGGGCTCCTTTGTCTCTTTAAAAGCCGGGTCCGAACCTTCCTGACGAAATGTTGAGAGAAGAACTCGAGCTATCCTCCACATTTACCGGATCATCACCGTGTTGGAAGGAATCTTGGACCCGAACAAGGTTTTGATCCTCTCAGATTGTCTACGCACTCCACCCCTAAAAGACGAAGAGGCATCAACCGCCTTTCTTCTTGGTCTTCTTTTGAGGGGCGAAGGTGAGCTCTATGGAGGGGGTAGCTTCGGAAGATTAATAGGAATGGGAATTTTGGAAGGATCATAGACAACAATGTCTAATGAGGGTGAGGTTGAGGGTGTGGCCGAAAGTGTCGCAGGGATATCTCCATTGGAACGGCGACATTTGAGGCAACACTAGAGGGAGCTAGAGGCGAAATTTCCATGGGTGATGAAATTTGGGGTGAATTTTTGGTGCTTGCCATGGAAGATTGAAGAAGAATGAAGAAGACGAAGAACAGGGCAAGGGTTTCGGTTTAACGCCTAGAGAGAGAGAGAGCAACGAGAAGAGAGAGAGAGAGGGTTTAGAGAGGTTTTAATGAGTGAATAGTGGTAGGATTTAATTGATTTGACAATGTCAAATTAATTAAATCTCCACTTATCTCTCAAAAATCCCAACAAACTCAAGTGTTATCCGCCATTTTTAAAAAATTTTTTTTTTTTTTTTTAATTTTTATAATTTTTATAATTTTTAATAATAACTAAACATAATTTTAGTAATATCCATAAAATTGTGTTTTTCAAAATTCAAAGGGATGAATTTTAAAAAATAGATATTACAAAATTACACTTAGTTTGACAAAAATAAAAATTTTTGCTAAAAACCTTTTAAATTTCACAAACTCTAAATATAAGCAAATAGACTTTTGGAAATTTAAAATTTAATTAACAAAAACAAAAACAAGAAAATAAAAAATTAATGTAGCATCTACTAATGTGTTACTAGCAATGTTGCGTGACACACAAGGCAACATTTTTAAATAAAATCCCCTTGATATTTTTTTTTTAACATATATATAACTATACTTTCTTAGGCAATTTTTAAGCACACTTTACACTTTATTTATTTACAAGGAAGCATCGTAGTAGCGAGCTCCGTGCCCCGAGTTTTTTATTAAAGTGTAAAGCTACAATTAGTAAGTTTTATACCTTTCAAGTAGGGTACACTGTAGTAGCGAGCTCCATGTCCCTAATACTTAGTATAAAACACTACATTATATTCCCTTTGGGAATTTTCACAAGCTTTGCCCTTTTTTTTTTTAAAATATCAACAACAATATGAGTGACTTTGTCACTTTTTAGCACAAAGGGGTATTTTATATAAAAAATGTTAACCTTAAGAAAGTACACATACTAGAACAAAAAGGTCAAGAATGCCCCCATTTGGGATTAAACTAGCTATATATTTTTTTTTTTTTTTTAAAGATAATATACAACTTCATACAAAGTGTTGCCGATGTTGTTGGTAACACTGACGACAACACTAACAGATTTATAGAAAACATAGACCAAGAGATTTTTTCAAACTTGAAAATCTCTCATGGTCCAAGGCTTTGGTCAAAATATCAGCAAGTTGATGTTTTGTATCAATATGCTCTATTTGGATCAATTCCTTTTCTACTAAATCTCTTAAAAAATGATGGCGGATATCAATGTGCTTAGTGCGTGAGTGTTGTACAGGTTTTTGGAAATATTTATAGCACTCAAATTGTCACAATACATGGTCAAGATATTACTATCAAGACCATAGTCATCAAGCATGTGTTTTAACCATATTAGTTGTGAACAACAACTCCCCGCCGCCACATATTCGCATTCAGCAATGAGAGAGAAACACAGCTTTTGCTTGCGATCGTACCATGACACTAGATTATTACCCAAGAAAAAACAACCCCCACTAGTACTCTTCTGTCATCTATATCCCCGCCCAATCGTAGTCACTAAAACCAACTAAGTTGGTATTAGTGTCTTTGGTGAACCAGATTCCCAATTCACTTGTCCCGCACACATATTTGATGATTTTCTTGACAAAGCATTTAGGTGAGAAATTTTAGGAGCAGATTGATATCTAGCACAAACACCTACGCCGAACATTATATCTAGACGACCGGCAAGTAAGATAAAGAAGACTACCTATCATGGATCTATACAGAGTTGGGTCAACATCCTCCCCGCCCGATCTTTCGTTACCTTAAGAGATGATCCCATAGGTAATTTAGAGCTCTTGGCACTCTCCAATCCAAATCTTTTCACCGTGACTCTTAGCATACTTGCTCGAGTGATGAAGATTCCATCATTCGATTGTTTCACCCGCAATCCTAGGAAATAATTAAGTTCTCCTATCATGCTCATCTCAAATGTAGATGTCATAGCTTCCACAAAATTTTGTAAACATATTTTAGATGTGGAACCATAAACTATGTCATCAACATAGATTTGAGCAATGACAAGCTCTTTATTTTCCCTAAGAATAAATAATGTCCTATCGGCTTCTCCTCTAACAAATCCATATTCAAGAAGGAAGCTTGTTAGACGCCCATACCATGCACGAGGAGCTTGTTTTAAGCCATATAAGGCCTTATCAAGTCTCGTATACATGGTCCGGGTGGAATGGGTCTTCAAACCCTTTGGGTTGCTCAACATAGATCTCTTTATCTAAATACCCATTCAAGAAAGCCGCTTTGACATCCATTTGGTGCAATGTGATTTTGAGATAACAGCTATAGCAAGAAGAAGTCTTATTGACTCAATTCTAGCCACAGTGCAAAGGTCTCGTCAAAGTCGATTCCTTCCACTTGTGTATAGCCTTGAGCCACAAGACGAGCTTTATTACGAACAATATTACCCAATTCATCGATTTGTTTTTGTAAATCCATTTAGTTCCAATAATGTTAGAATTTAAAGGACGTGGAACTAAACACCAAACCTCGTTACGGGTAAATTGTTCAAGCTCTTCTTGCATAGCTTGAATCCGTAATTTATCATTTAAGGCCTCAATCACATTTTTTGGTTCAACAGAGGAAACGAAACAGAGTGTTTTACCCGAGAGTATGTGGAGGACATACACACATATCTAACCATATCTCTCGTAATCAACTCCGGCTCCTTATTCCTTGTTCTAACCCCTTCATTAACATCACCAATTACTTGAGTAATGGGATGATAATTTCTAATTCGAGCCGGGGATCTCTCCCGCCTTGATGGTACACCAATCCATCTTCTCCTTCGAGTCACCGCTCTCGTAATTTCCACCACTGTTCGTTCTCCCGTGTTGCCTCGTGTGTTGCCATTTCAGGGGCGACACTTGGAGCAACACTTGAATCTGTGGCCGCAATGGCCGAATCGATTCTGTCAGCCCTTTGTTCGACTTCTTCTAGTAAAGTCGAGGTATATCATCACCGGTTCTCTGGCACTCAAGTAATCGTTAAATTCAATATTTACCGATTCTTGAATTACTTTTAACCTCAAATTATAGACACGATAAGCATGACTGCTTTGAGAGTAGCCAAGAAAGATGGCTTTGTCACTCTTAGAATCAAGTTTTCCTAAGTATTCCCGGTCATTTAAAATGTAACACAAACACCCAAACACATGAAAATAGTGAACCGTAGGTTTCTTTCCATTTAAAATCTCATAGGGTGTCATAGTTGTACCGGGTCTTAAGAAAACTCTATTTGTAGTGTGACAAGCCGTGTTTAATGCTTCGGCCCAAAAACCTTTAGAAATATTTCTAGCAATTAGCATAACACGAGCCATTTCCATTAAAGTCCTATTTTTCCTTTCAAAGAACACCATTTTGTTGTGGTGTTTTGGGTGCCGAAAACTCATGGTGTATCCCCTTTTACTACAAAAAGTAGAAAAGGAGATGTTTTCAAATTCTCTACCATGATCCGATCTTATTCGAAAAATAGGAGAACAAAACATGTTTTTGATTTTAGAGACTAAGTGAGTAAATTTATCAAAAGTTTCGCATTTTTCTCTTAAGAAATACACCCATGTAAACCTAGAAAAATCATCAACTATCACATAAACATACTTCTTACCTCCCAAGCTTTCTACCTCAATAGGACCCATCAAGTCCATATGTAGAAGCCGAAAACAATGTGTTGTTCCCGAGTGTTGCTCATTGTGTTGCTTAACACCGTGAGCAACACGAGTTTGCTTACCCTTTTGACAGTAATACCACACATCACGGTGTTTTTGAGGTCTAGTTTAGGAACACCTTTGACGGCATTATGTTTGATAATCTTCTCAAGATTTCTATAATGAGAATGACCTAACTTTTGATGCCATAACCTAATATCATCAAGTTTTGTCAAATTGCACACCGATTTATTACCAACCGTATAGCAATTATCACTTGATCTTATTCCAATATGACACAAAAGTTAGTGTTATCAAACACTTCACAGTGTATTTTTATTGAATTTTACCTCCAAATTGTCATCACATAGTTGGCTAATGCTAATTAAATTAGCAAGTAAACCATCTACGTGCAAGACATTTTTCAAAGGAGGAAAACCAACAATATCCAGTGTTCCTTTACCAACTATTTCACTCTTGCCTCCACCACCATAAGTCACCGAGCCTCCTTGAATAGGTTGGTACTGCTAGGAATGATTTTGTACTACCATATGACGTGAACAACCACTATCAAAGTACCAAGTTCCCGCAATGTTAGTCCTTAAAGCCGTATAAACAACATAGCATTTCGCTTTTTCCTTGGGTAACCAACCCTTTTTTGAAAATCTGGATTTCTGTTCACCAAGTTGTTGCCATAAGTGTTGCCCCGAGAAACCGGCGACACTTGAGATGACACTTGAAGACTGGACATTTTCTTTTGTAGGAAAATGCAATCCGGTTTTAAATGTCCAAACTTTGTGACAAGATCCACACTCATTGGATTGATCGAGGAATCACTAGAAGTGCTACCCTTTTCCTTGACACGCTCTTTTACAAAACAATTTTTAGTTTCAACATCAAACAAGGAAGAGGTAATACTTTCAAGTGATTCTTGGAACCCAAGACCAGCTTTCGAGAGGCTTACTCAATTTGAGTATTTCATCCAATTTGGATGAACTCGTGTTGAGTTTTTTGAAGGTGGATTGGGCTAGGTTGAGTTTGGCCTTGATTTTATCAAGATCCAAGTCTCTCCTACCTGAGTTGAGCTTCTAGCCGAGTCAAGGAGTTCTTAAGATCCCGATTTTCCTTTTTCAAGAAAACCACCATCTTATTCTCCTTTTTCCATTCCATGAGGAGAGATTTATAGAGGTTTTTTAATTCACAAATAAGTTCATCTTTATCAAGATCATCCTCTATAATCTCTTCGAATTTAAATCAGTTGAACCATGCAAATTAAGATCATTTAAAGAATCATACCCGCCGAGTGTTGTGCCAAGTGTTGCCAATTCCCGGACGACACTGGGGCAACACTTTCCGAAGAAGTCACCAATGTTGTGTCAAGTGTTGTCGAATCAGTAACGACACTTGAAGTAACACTCTCGCCGAAGGTAGCTCCTCTACCGTGGCCATCATGACTACTTGCTCCGTCTGTTCTTCTTTCTCCGTTCCTTCCTCCTCTCCATCACTAAGAGATACCCACAAGTTCTTGCCCGCCTTTCTCAAGGTGTTAGCACATTCATTGGCATAGTGACCCCAACCGGAACAAGCATGACATTGAATAGATTCAATGTACTTAGGATCGGACCGGATCTTTTCCGAGGATGCACGCCTTGGTGGGATATCCTTTTGATTTGGAGGAGGACTTCTCCTTGGCACAAAACTAGAGGTTTTGGCCGTTTGGTCCTTAGCCTTTACCTCGCACTTTGTTAAATTTTCTAACCATAGAATTATATCTCTTTGCAAGTAAAGCTACACTAGTATTTTCATCTAACTCCTCGAAGACTTCATCTTCATCGTCCACACATGTGTCCGAAGATTCGACTTTTAAGGCAATATTCTTGCCTTTAGAAGCCTCCGTTTGTTCATTGAGATTCAACTCAAAGTTTTTCAAAATACTCGTTAAGGAGTTGATGTCCATTGTTGAAAGATTATGGGCCTCTTCAATAGCCGAAACTTTAATATTAAAACGTTCGGAAGAGTACGAATAGCTTTTGAAACAAGTTGTTTATTTGTAAAAGGCTCCCTAATACTTGACAAGCATTTGAAATATCAATCAACTTTTCAAAATAAGACGAGATGTCTTCGTTTTCACCCATTCTTAATCTTTCAAATCTACTAGTGAGACCTCTAAGCTTTGTTTCTGACACCGCCATCTCCTTCACAAAATCTTTGTAAAGTATCCCAAGCATCTTTTGCAGAGGGACTATTTTGAATGAGTTTGAACATATGCATGTCAACCCATTCATAGATGGCATTCAAGGCCTTTTCATTGAAACTAGCAAGATTATTCTCTTCAATTGTCCACTCGAATTCAGGTTTGACTTGAACGTCACCATCGTCATCCTGGAGGAAGCATTGGAACAGAATAACCATTTAAAATAGATCGCCAAGCCCGAAGATCAATTGATTTGATATGCGAGCGTAGGCGAATCTTCCAATAAGCATAATTAGATCCGTCTAAAACCGGTAATCTCTTTTGATTAGGGTTTGCAGGATCATAAGCCATGACAAAAGGATCTAAACACTTAGTATATCAAGTGCTAGGCGTTGATACCAATTGAAATTGTCTATGGCTAAGAACTTATGAGACGAAACTCACAAGGTGAGATAAAACTCACGGGTGTTGTTCTTAGTGTTGATGACACTAACAACAACACATTCACCAATTCTAGAAAAAGCACAAATCAATAGAAATAAATATAATTTGCAGCGGAAGAATTAAAGCAATACACAAGAATATAATTTTTATCAAGTTATATAAATATATAACTTGATGGGTGCCTAAAAGGCAAGACCTTTCTATTAATAATATGAATTCAATACAAGGTCGAGGTTGTTCCTTAATGATAAACGAACCCTGATATAAGGAACAACATACACGAATTCTCTCTGTAAATAAACACTCAAAAACCTCACAAAAATATAAAAATCTATATGAAATATTCGAGTGTTGGACAAAGTGTTGCCGACACTGAATGGCAACACTTGAGAGCAGAATTCTACTTTTCTTGTGCAGATTTGCGTTTCGAATTGGATGATCTTCAATGAAGATCCACCGCACTATTTATAGGCCACAAAGTCTTGGAGCCTACTCAAATGATCGCCCAATGTGCCTTGGGTTTGTTTCCTCATTTTATGCCTTCTCGCCTTCATTGTAGGAGACCTAGTCTTCTCTTGCTTCTCTTGCTTGTACCTCTTAGCTTTGATTGCATTGTACTCTGACTTGTTCTCCCCCAGAATAGCTGAATAAAATATCTCCTGGCTTGGTCATAAATTAAACAAATAAACACATGTTTATTTGTTAATTCCTCCTCTTCGTAATTCTCGCCTGGGCATATTCTGTTGCTGATTTTAAGCTCATTTTAAGGTGACTAACTACTGTTATATAAACAATAATTTACCCATTAATATTTGTGAAAAATACAGTAACTAACTCAGTGTCGCCAATTCCAAATGGCAACACTTTTGGCAACACCAGTGGCAACACTGGTTTGCAACACTTGGGATGACATTCATGACAACACATGATCTAACATTAACAGGTTGTTTTAGGCTTTGTACTTCTTTTGTCATTGCTTCGACTGTTTTTTTAATGCTTCTGTTTCTTCTTTGCAGTACTCGTCCCGGGTTGTGGATCAGCTTTTGCGTCAGGTTATTGGGGGCAAAGAGGTTCATTCGCAACCTTGTGACGAAGGGGAATGCTCGGGGCTCGGAGAGGGTGAGGCAGCTGGGATCCACTGCTTCCATGCGGGAGAGGTCCCCTATTCCTACCAGCAAGACTATGCCGGGTAGGAGATCTATGGAGACTCCTCGCACTCAGCCCAGGGGGTCGACGGATGCTTCTCCTTCTGACTATATGGACAAGAGCGTGGAGCTCTCCCGAGATCATATTATATTCGGTGGCATGGAGGGATCGGGCTTCGTACAGGGCAGGACCGGCGAGGTTTCCTCTTCACATGACGGGGATTACGGTGCTTTTGAGCCGCAGGGAGGTTATGGGACGCCCTTGCAGACTCAGGGCACGTATGGCCAGGGTTCTGACGCCTTCTCCTTCGGGTACGAATTTTTTGCAGATATTGGTGTGCCGTACCGGGCCGTGCCGGCCGATCCCGAGGACCGATACTCTGAAGCTGAGCAGGACGACATAGATCCTGGGATGGCTTTTTCGGAGGCAGCGGCGGAGGGGCCGAGCACGGCTCAACGGAGGGTGCGGAGGTGCGACAAGGAGATTATGAGGGAGGAGGATCCCGCTCCTAAGTCGGATAGTGACTCTGACTGAGCGCACTTGTTAGGACAGAGAGAAACAATATGTATGCACACATTAATATTTTTTATGTGAGGGAAGTAATAATTACATTTTATTTTGTTAAGCATTTTTGTACATATTTTTTTTGTGTTGTTAATTCTGTACTGAATGCAAGTAGCATGAGCCCGGTTTGGTGTTTTTATAGGGATAAAGGGGGCATCTTTATTGGGATTTTGGATGAAGATCATGGGAGATGGGCACATTTCCATGTTTGGCCGTTTGGGGAAGGGTTTCCTCATTTGGGCAAGCAGTTTTCATTGTTGTCAAAAAAGTTTTTGGACTGGGGAACAATCTTATCCGCGTGGATGAGATTGAGGCTGCAATCTCATGCGCGCGGACGAGGGCAGCACCTGGCAGGGTTATTTAAATTTCATCTCAGGCTTGGTTTTCACCACTCAACTTCATCTTCTTCCTTGTTCTTTCTGAAGTCACGACCCAAAACCATAAGAAGCCATGGAAATCATGAAAATTTCTCCTAAATTGCCGAAATAATTGCAAATGATCTTCTTTGACAAGTTCAAGGAATGGTCTAGGGAGATCATGCGTGGGAATAGGGCTTTCTTTGAAGAGAGGTACAAGATCAAGTCCTTATGGTCTCTTAAAGAGCTTGTTTCGGATTACGACTTGATGAGGGATTCTGCATCGTTCTGGGACACTCAGAGGCATGTCTTTTACTTTTCCCACAACGAGATGGTTCCCACCATTGAATATTTCAGGGCATTGCTTGGAGGGCCCGAGGTGGAAGAGGTTGCACTTCCCTTACCCGGAGGGATGTCTTTTGCCAACAAATTGTCCAGTTTCCTTCAAATTCCTCCGGAGGAAGCTCAAGGTATGATTCGAGGACATGACTATTTTGGCATTTCTGGTCTCCCGGATAGGTTCAGGGGCTTGGGTGCTGCCGGTGATTGTTATTAGGATGCCTTTGCTCTTTGTGCGATCGGGTCCCTATTCATGGTTTGTTCCTTTGGGATGTGCCACCGGTCTCTGTTAGATGTTGTTGTGCACTGTCGATCGGGCCGGGACATATTTCCCTTGATCTTGGAAGAGACCCTTCATGCTATTGACCGGTTAGCTGTCGGGAAGCGGTACATGCACGGGGGAAGCCCATTCCTGTTATCGATGTGGCTGATGGAGAGGCTAGGGGTCCTGCGGGAGGCTCCACTTGTATTCAAGCCATGGACCTTTTCCAGGAGGGTAGTTACAGTTGAGATCGAGGATCAGGCCTCGTGGGAGCTCTGGATGGCTGAGCGTCATACCCAGGATATCCGATGGTGGATTTCGCACTGGCAGATCGAGACCAGGAGGACGTTTCAGGAGGGATCTCAGGTAGTCATGCTTCCGGGGCTCAGTTGGTCTACCTTCTATATTTCGGCTTTGGTTCTCAGACAGTTTGGGATGGAGCAGGTTCCTTTGGAGGGCTGCGATGATATTGCCACTCGGGTGGTGATATCTGTTCCCAAGGATGATCCATCTGCATTTTCCTTCCTTTCTTGAGTATGGAGGTATTATGCTTTTCCTCCTATGGTCCTTCTCAGGCGTCCGGAGCACATTTATCTGTCAACATGGTACTTGGATTGGTTTGAGGGACACATAGGGGAGACTTAGGTGGCTCTTATGAAGAGGCATGAGGCCATAGTGGGACTAGAAGATGTCTCTGTTTCAGTATTGAGGAGAACTGAGGCAAGGGCTAGCCTATATGACAGGAGTGGAGATGACATGTTCGACTACGAGATGCGAGTGGAACGACAGAGGGACAGGGTTCCCATGACGCTACGCAGGAGGCAGGAGATCAGAGACGAGGCCCAGGCGACCAGAGCTCTGATATAGGCAGGCTTAATGGACCCTACCCCTATACCGGAGCTAGGGAGGAGGAGGATGGACATCATTCCCGTCCCTAGGAAGAACACAAGGCATGGCGGGAGGAGACGGAGGAGGATGGAGGGAGATACTGGCACTAGTGGCTAGATCCTTGAGTATCCATTGATCGCCCTTGCAGAAACATTAGTTTTTAGTTATGTATTTTTTTATGTCTTTTCTTTTAGCGCAATTGTGAGTTTAAGAGTAGACCGGGTTTGAACTCATCAAGAAGTTTTTAACTGTAATGAATAAGTGAATTGTATTAGAGTTTCTCGAGACACATGTGTGATGTTTGTGTTGATGACAGAATATGATGTTTATTTATGTTTTAGACCGAACCGTTTTTGGCTGCCTACGTTCCCATCTTACAAGTAGACTAAGGGGCTCAGGTCTCCGTAGTTCGACCCTATGAATTGTTGTTGTTGTTTTTTTTTTTTTAGAAAGGGAAGATAGAGAGAGGGACGAGAGAGGTGCAATCCTGTATTTTACCTAGGCTGTCCTTTCGGGGTTTTCAACCTAGTTGGATATTACTCTTTTAGCACTCTTTTTTTTTTTTTTTTTTTTTTTTTTTATGAAGCTTGAGCTCTTTTTTTGAAGCAACCGATTGAGGTTTTTTTTTATGAAGCTTGAGCTCCTTCTTTTTTTTTTTTTTACGAAGCTTGAGCTCTCTCTCTCTCTTTTTTTTAGAGGGGGTAAAGAGAAGTGCGACCCTGTTTTTTACCTAGGCTGCCCTTTCAGGTTTTCAACCTAGTTGGATATTACTCTTTTGGCACTTTTGGAGGGAAGTGACTCGATCTTCAGGCATAGTATCGGCGGAGCTTGTCTCCGTTTACCGGATGCACGAAGGGAATTCCGTCTAAGTCTGCGAGCTGCATGGCTCCTCCAGAAAAGATCTTCTGAACTACATAAGGTCTGATCCAGACGGGCTCCCATTTGCCAAGTGGATTGGGGTGGGTTGGAGGCTTCTCTTTTAGAACGAGGTTGCCTTCTCGGATGTCCCGATGTTTCACTTTCTTGGAAAAGATTGCTCTTCTTTTTCGCAAACTACTCTAAGTCCTGGATCAGTGGAACCCATCACTACGCCTGCGGACCCTCAACCTGTAACCTCGAAAAAGGGTTTTGTAGGGCAAGCGGGTCCCACAGACTGAAAAAGGAAAACGAACCTAAGGTCTGGTGGATCATGGAGTCTTAACGCGCCTTCGATGTAAATTACCGGCGAAGCCTGCGTCGGGAATCAAGATCGGGTCAGAGTTCCTGACGGAAAACCGGCTTGACTCCGACTGATAATAGTCCACTAGGGATCTTGACCCGTTGTTGGTTAAGCGGTAATTAGACATGGATTGAGCGTTAATCCTAGATGACTTGGTGTCATACTGGGAGCCGATGTATGAGCCGTGCGGGTCAAAGTCAAAGTCCGAGCCCCCAGTCAAGATCGAATCAAAGTTCATGACGGAAAACCGGCATGGCTCCAATTGAGTTAGGTCCGCAGGGGATCCTGACTTGGCACGTTGACTAAGATTTGACCTACACGGGGCATGCACTGACGCAGTCTGACACACCGGACCAATAACTAACCGAGTCTCGGACAAAGTGTGTCACGAACAAGTGCAAGGTCGACACAAGGGTAAACCAATGGCTGTTTGGGTCGTTTCGTGCTCGCACCGAGAGGCGTAGGAAGGCCTCCCAAGCTGCTACTGAGATTTTCCGGGTTAAGGACGTAGTGTGCAGTGTAAGGTCAACGTCCGCGTAGTGTACGGCAGTCTATTTTCCTTTTTTGAGTAAAAACAGAAATTTTCAAATGTGTCTTAAAAGCATGATGCATGTAAGAAAAAGATTTTTTTTATTTTTGAAAACATGCAAGCACATAAGCACATAAACACATAAAATTCAAACAATTAAGGAAACGGATCCGATAGTCAAAATTTTGACTTTTCCCGGGACGGTCAAAATAACAACAAAGCATAGCGAAAAAAATACACACACACGCAACAAAAAGTTTCAAGTGTTGGGACGGAAGCTTGACCCACAAAAGTTTTTTTTTTTTTGAAACGACATCGGTACGTGGCATTGTTCACCCATAGCTTGTCCCCGACTTCGTACGGAGGCGTTGAAGAGGAAATTTAATGGTTTCCACCTATATATCGAGTATCATTTTTTAATTATATTTTATTTAAAAAAAAACTTTTTCTCTCCCCAGGGGAGTCGCCACTGTGATGATATGCATCCGCGATTTTGTTTTTTCCTTTTTTCTCTTTTTCGGAATTGTTTTGGAAAAAATCAATGTTTTCGAAGTCGCCACATCGTTTTTAGTTTAAGGGCCAAAACTTTGAAAAATACCCAATATTTAGAGAAAATGAGTTCGGAGGTTACATTACATTACGGGAAGAATGTTAGTGTTCACCCGAAATACCTCGTACGACGAGTCTTCCTCACTTGAAATTTTTTGTTGTGTGTGTGTGTTTTAAAAGGGGTTTTCTGAAAATAATTGGGACTTTAGGGACTGAACTGAAAAACAGTTTGAAAACAGTGATTAAACTGAAAATAACAGAAAATTGGGGGACTGTTTACAAATGATAATATCATTAGCGTGGACCAGATTGCAGTGCAATCTTATCCGCGCGGGCTAACCTGCAGTGTCAATATTTTACAGTTTCCAGTTTAGTCACTGTAATTTCCAGAAAGTTAACTGGATTTACAGGACTTAACTGGAATTGTAACTGGAAGACAGAAAGTAAAGGGGGATTTGGATTTTTGGCATCCATGCTTGTCCTCTCTTTCCCTAGACTCGAATTAGTGGTCATAAGTGATGAATCCACTTAATCAAGTCATCCCGGGAGGTACATTTGGACTTTGTGAGCATTTCATTTGCTTGGAAAAGGGGGTTTTGACATAAAAAAATAAGTTGACAAGGGAGTTAGGTCAAGATGTATCAACTTTAGAGGAAGGTCTCTAAGGTGGTCATGGGAAGACCAACCTTGAGACCTATACTCAAGCGTATCTTGTACATCTTGTGTGACCCATTTTGTGTGTCTAGATGATGTTCATCCAAGGAAAATGTTCCAAGGTGAGCATCTTAGACAAGGGGAGGGGAATTTGCAAGGAATGTAAATAATGTTGACCATTTGAAATGATCATCTATGGAGATTGACTCCAAGATGACCATATGTAGGTCAAGGAAGCAAGTAAAACTAAACATGTAAAGGAGCATGAAATATGGGCCATTTAAAGTGGTCATCCATGGAGATGAACTCCAAGATGACCATCTTCTTGGTCAAACAAGCAAGTACCAAGAAATATAAAAAAGGGAGTGGGGAAATGACATAAAATAAAAGGGGATGTGGATCATTTTGGAGGATCATCCATGGAAATGGGTTTCTTGGAGATCCTCTTGAATCCTTGGGACAAGAGGGAAAGGGATGAGCAAAAGGAGAAAGCTAAACTACATGGTATGAGTATGTATGAATGAGAGAAATATGAGTGAAGGGAATAAGGGTTTACCAATTTTTCTTGGGTTTGTGGTTAGGGTTTGAAGGTTTCAATGGCTTGGGAGTGGTTTTGGGGTGGATTTGGTGTTGAATTTGGTGTGGAATTTGAGTGGTGAGAGTGTTGAGGGCTGTTTGAGAGGGGATTTTGACAGAGTAACAGTAGGTTTTACAAATTTTTGGCCTCTTGAAACTGAGGGAGAATAGCTGAATTTATAGGGTTGCTGGATGCTGATCTTATCCGCGTGGACAAGATTGTAGGTGCAATCTTGTCCGTGCGGACTACCCAAGCAGGCATGCCTGTCCTGTACAGAAAAGTAGTTTTGGGATTTTCCCCTTGGTCAATATTCCTTTTTTTTATGGGAAATGACAAATTCCAGCGAGTTTTTGTATATTTTTTACTCCTAAAAGGTCCTTCCTCATTCAAATTGTCAAAATAATGTCCAAAATGCCCCTAGATGATTATAAATCATTAATTTGGACTGACGGAATAATAACGACCCAGATTGGGATACTTACACAACCACAGTTAAGGCGACAATTCCTGGGTTGCCATCCATCTCAAATCCTCAAATAAGTGAGATCCTCACCTTTCATCCCGTTGCCTGTGGACATCAACAAACAAAACATCTTTCTCGCTAGGCCTTATCCCTTACTTAGTCATACTCTCACACGTCGTCTTGCTTATGTCGCATAACCATGCATGCTGCCCTTAATATGCATGTCGCTTCATCGTTCTGGGTCTGTCTACGATACACGGACTGGATATATCTGGCCCATTTCTCCCTATTGGGCCTAGCTTTACCGTTCAAGCTTAATCCTATTTTTTCACAATCACATCATGTTGGTGTAATGCCATAGGCTATAGTTATGTTTAACTTGAACCATTATGTATCATCTTTATCATTTACTAGAATAAGCCCATGTCTGAGGACACGTAATTTTTTTTTTTAATTAAGCCCGTGTCCGAGGACACATTTTTTCTTTTTAATTTAAAAAAAAAATTTTAAGGGCAAAATTTAATTAAATTTTTTTTTAAGGCAAAATGGGAAAGAGACAAAATAGTGAGGACAAAATGGGAATTTCAGCCATTGAAACTATTCATTCAACTGTTCATGGCATCCCTCATTTATACTATAGATTATAGAGCATGTTTATTTGGTTCATTATATGTTTGCATGTTTATTATATTGAATTGTATCCCTAGTTGTTGTGAATAACTAGTATAAGTTGGTAATGAATAATCATGGAGATGATTATATGCATGGAGATGCACATTACACTTTTGTGTACTTGCTAGAGAACGAGTATTGGACTTGACCTACTTATGAGATTTATGACATGGTCTGATGTCACGATTAAATCTCATGATAGTCGTGTCATTGGAATCCTTCGTACCTGAGATTATCATTGTCTTCCACATGATGAACGTTGTGTTTAATATAGTCTAACACTATCTTTAATCGGGTAGCAATAAGGGCTATGTTAGCACGATTGAATTCTTGTAGGGGAGAATGATAAGTCAAGACGGGATTTGTCCCTCTCTGTTCGAGAGAGATGTTTGCTTGAGCCCCTCGATGAATGATGTTGATGAAATGTGTTGCCGTTCCAAATTCGACAAATTTGTGTTCATCTTAAGATGCAATTTTCATTCAAAATCTCTTAATCAAGAGTCCGTTCCAAATTCGGGAAAATTGTGTTCATTTTACAAAATGAAATTTTTCATTAAAAACTCTTATTCAAGAGTCCGTTCTAAATTCGGTAAATTTGTGTTCATTTTACAAAATGCAATTTTTTCAAAATCTCTTATACAAGAGTTCGTTTCAAATTTGACAAATTTGTGTTCATTTTACGAAACACAATTTTCATTCAAAATCTCTTATACAAGAGTCTGTTCCAAATTCGGCAAATTTGTGTTCATTTTACAAAATACAATTTTCATCACAAAAATCTCTTATACATGAGTCTGTTCCAAATTTGGCAAATTTGTACCCACTTTATTTTTACAATAGGCAAACTACTCATTTTTTTCATAAACAAATTGCATATTCTTTCTACCCATAACATCAATTAAACACATGCATCATCAATTTCAATTTTTCATGGCAAAATAAACAAAAGCCCCAATTTTAGCCATTCAACCCCTAAGTCTAACATGTACCAATTTTGACATAAAACCAACAAAATAGGCAAAATTGAGTGTCATACCATGCAGAGATCCTCGTCGGTGGCCCAATGTTGCCACATAACCGGATAATGCTCCTGACCATGACTCATGTTCAATTGGACATTATGGACAAATGGATTGTGACATTTGATCTATCGAGGAATCAAGCTTTGATGTTATATTAATTGGGTGGATATAATGGTTTGCTAGAAACCACTTATGTCTTGTGAGTTCGATGTTTCGACTCACTACCAACATAATATAATTCCTATTGGGTCACACACAAAGAACGAATTGATCATCGACTGAAAATTGGAAAATTTGGGGAAAGGTACGACTCATGCTCTTGGGAATGAGTCGTGACACAAGGCAGTACGACTGCATTTTGAGGCCACCAAGGAAAGTCATTGACTTGTTGACTTTTGGGATTCTGCACGAGTCGTGCCCTTGAGCACGAGTCATGCCCAAAACCAGCACGAGTGAAATTTTTGTCACGACTCGTGACACGACTGATTTTGTCTTAGGGGCACTCGTGGTTGCCAGGAACGACTCGTGGCACGAGTCGTGCCCAGAAGCACGAGTTGTGCCCTGAGCGGTTTTTGGTCAGTCCGCGTTTCCTTGGCCGGATTGGATTTGGTTTGACAAGGATTGTATACCTAATATGATTAAGGCTCTATATTTGATATATATATATATATATATATACAAACCTTGTGCAGCCTTAATTTACATGCTTATTATAGGTTTATGAAACTCTAGATTTTGATCATTGATTAAGAATCAAAAACTCCCAAATAATTTCATTGTTTTGGCTTTGATTATTGAATATTGATTCAATAATCAAGAGAATCATCTAGCAATCCTACAAGAAACGTTCTTGGTTCGTTCGCGTGTGGATCACCATTAAAGGGAGGTTGCTTTATCTCCTAAAGCTAAAGCTTGAAGATCTCAATTTGTTGATTCATCACCAAGGTTGAACAAGGAAGATAGAAGATTTGACATCAAAATTCTAAGGCTTGAATTTTGAGATCTATTTTAACAAACAAATCGCATTCAAGGTATATAAATCTATTTCATATGTTTCTAATCTCTTCATGCTAGACGGATCTTAGGTCTAGGGTTTTGTTGTTTTTCAAAGTTCTTCCGCTGCGTTTGTAACCCCAAAACCCAACAGTGGTATCAGAGCTCTGTCTTATCATGATTAGGATTGAAATTGGCATGCTAGATTTAATTTGATTATTTTCTATCCATACTAAATGAAATAGATCTAGATTTTATGTGTTTTGTTTTTGTGAAAAACAAGTATATGTTATATGTCATGTTCATGATTGATAATTGATTAATTGGATTGGTCTTTTACATAGGATTATTGATCTGTTTAATATGATTAAAGTAGATTGGTAAATTCTCAAAAATTGAATCAAAGTGTTTGTTTGTAGTTTTGTGAAGCCCTATGTTCATGATTATGTACACATAAGATTTATGTTACAACCATGCGATGTTCGTTAACATGTAAAGCCTTCTAAATATTTAAGTCTTATGCCATTCCTTGATTAGAACACTTGTGAAATTTTAGGATCTTTTGATGTAGTTTTGACTCAGTTAGGTGCATCATTATATCTTAATTTGTGAGCAAGATGAGATAATGGTTGATGTAGTTTTGACTCAGTTAGGTGCATCGTTCCATGTCTCATGCATTTGAAAAAAGGTTTTGACTTAATTGATGCTTTCAAATGAGATTTGACCCAAGGCATATATGAGATTTAAAACATGTTTTTGATATATGATGTCTAAGGAAATCTCATAAAAGATCTAAGATTCATATAGTAATATGATTTCGGGCATTGACTCAGTTAAACCAAAATCAAGTGAAATATGGATCTTAGCCTACTTTGATTATATGATACATGCTTGTATTTGAAGGTGTATAATTGAGTGGGAGTATTTATGAAATACATTATTTGCTCTTAGATGATAAATGTGTTGATATTGATATGTGCTCATATGGTTTGCATATTTTATTGTCGAATGGCTACTCACAATAATCAGCCCCTGTCACTGTGATCCGTCCTTGAGAAGGACAAGCTTGAGGAGAACGGTACAAACTATTCTGATTGGATCAAAAGCCTAAGAATTGTTCTAAGGAAAGAGAAGAAATTGTATGTTCTCGATGAACCCCTTCCACCTCAACCTGCTACTAATGCTTCTAGGGCAAATAAGGATGCACATAAGAAACATACCGATGATTCTACAGATGTTGCATGCCTTATGCTAGCCACCATGTCTAAGGCTCTTCAGAAGGACCTTGAGCACATGGAGACATCATTTGATCTAGCGGAGCGCTTAAAGAAAATATTCCAAGTGCAAGCTAGACAAGAGCAGTTTGATGTGGTGAAAGCCTTAAATGCATGCAAGATGCAAGAAGGGCAATCGGTGGGAGCTCATGTCCTTAAGATGAAGGGTTACATTGAGCTTCTTGAAAGGCTTGGAAATCCGATGAAATTGGAACTCGCCACGGATTTGATATTGAATTAATTGCCTGAAAGTTATGGTCATTTTATTATGCACTATCACATGACTGGCATGAAGAACACAGAAATGGGTTTTTGAAGAACACTAACTGAAAAATCCAAAATCAGTGACTTAAAAATGGATGGATCATGAAATAAATAACATATATTGAATCCATGCCTAAATCCGAGCAAAACCGAACAAATTTTAATAGAAATGGCCAAGAAACAAGAGCAAAATCATCAAATATGAATATGAAGGAAGCGAACAGTTTCCCCAAGTCATTCATGGCAGATTTACAAAAATAGAAGAATTTAAGGTTAGAAATCATACCATGTCAAGAACTAGTTTCTTAGGAGCCCTAGTAACTGCAGACGCTCTTTGGCATTTTGAAGTCATTTTGATTTTAAGGTTTTGAAAAATGGAGGGTTTTAAGAGAGAAGTGTAGAGAGAGAAAGAGGTTTGGTAGAAAGTACGTTTGCAGAGAGATGACAGATTAAAGTTTTAGAGTTTCACCAAACAAGGTTTATATAGGTGAAGGGGTAGGCAGCTTGTTCAGAAAAAAATGATGATTGTTTCATTTTGTTGCACCCTTTCGCCTTCTGCACTGTATCCTATGACGGCTGACATGAGGGTTTTTAATGCTAATGTTCCATTTGCATTAAATGCTTTTAAATTTTGAAATAACTTGGAAAAACATTTGTAAAAATACCCTTATGCCAAAATAAGGACTAAAAATAAATAAAAGAATTTGAACAATTTTTTTTATTTTTTTTAAAATAGTGGAAATAAAATTAAACAGAAATTACTCTAAGTTGAAATTCGGTTTAGATCCATGCGGTCAAGATGCAACAAGCGGTTTGAAATTGGCGGTTGGCTGCAAGCGGTTGACTGCATGCGGTTTTGATCACGGGGTTTCAACAGGGGTGAGATTTGAAATCTCAACAGGAATTTCAACCTAAGTTTCACATACTTAACACACAAGTTAGCAATAAAAATTATGGACTTATTTAAGTTCAAGCATACCCATTTATCCTCTGACGAATGAAAACCTCTTGGAGTCCAGAGCTTTAGTTAGGATATCAGCAATCTGGTCTTCTGTCCCCACATACTCTAGATGGATATTCCTCTTTTCCACATGGTCTTTGAGGAAATGATACTTGATATCTATGTGCTTGGTCTTGGAGTGCATGACAGGGTTGTTGGAGACTGAAATTATTGAAGTGTTGTCACACATGATTGAGCAATTTCCTTCATTAATTTCATAGTCCACCAACTGTTGCTTCATCTAAAGGATTTAACAGCAACAACTTCCAGCAGCAATGTACTCAGCCTCTGTGGTTGAACCTGAAACTGATGCTTGCTTCTTGCTGGCCCAAGCAACTAGTCTATTCCCAAGGAAATGACAAGTTACACTAGTGCTTTTCCTGTCAATAGTGCATGTTGCATAATCTGCATCTGAATATCCTACAAGATCGAAATTCGAATCTTTGGAGTACCAAAGTCCAAGGTTAGTGGTTCCAGATAAATAACAAATTATACGCTTGACTGCACTCAAATGTGCTTCTCTAGGATCTGCTTGATAGCGAGCACAAACACAGACACTAAACATGATATCTGGTCTACTAGCAGTTAAATAAAGTAATGAGCCAATCATACCTCGATATAAGGTTTGATCAACCTTATTACCTTTTAGATCCTTATCTAGCTTATTATTAGTGGCCATTGGAGTATCATATGCTTTTACATTTTCTAGTCCAAACTTCTTTATCAACTCCTTGGTATATTAGGCTTGGCTGAGGAAGATTCCTTCTTTGCATTGTTTGATTTGAAGCCCGAGAAAAAATGTTAATTATCCCATTATACTCATCTCAAACTTGCTTTTCATTAGCTTCTCAAAACGCTTACAAAGTACCTCATTAGTAGAACCAAAAATAATATCATCAACATATATTTGAACAAGTAAGGAATGATCATTATATTTGGCAATAAAAAGAGTTGTATCGATTTTACCACGTTTAAAGCCTTTTTCTAGTAAAAATTTAGATAGAGTCTCATACCATGCCCTTGGAGCTTGCTTTAGTCCATACAAAGCTTTCTGGAGTTTGTAGACATGATTGGGAAATTTGGAGTCTACAAATCCAGGCGGTTGGGCAACATACATGGTCTCTTGCAGTTCACAGTTGAGAAAAGCACTCTTCACATTCATTTGATATAACTTGAAATGCTTGAAAGAGACGTAGGCAAGGAAAATTTTGATTGCTTCCAATGTTGCAACTAGAGCAAAGGTTTTGTCGTAGTCGATTCCTTCTTCTTGCCTATATCCTTGTGCAACCAACCTTGCTTTATTTCTTGTGATGCTTCCATTCTCGTTCATCTTATTCCTAAACACCCACTTAGTTCCTATCACTCCTTGATTCTGAGGTCTAGGCACTAATGTCCAGACTTTGCATCTTTCAAACTGGTTGAGTTCTTCTTGCATAGCAACGACCCAACTGGAATCTTGGAGTGCTTCATTAATCTTCTTGGGTTCAATTTGAGATAACAAGGAAGTATGCTCATCATAGTTCGATCTCCTTATTTGAACACCGGAAAACAGATCACCAATCACATATGAGAGAGGGTGACTGCTGACTTCTCTAACCTCTGGGGGTAAGTCTGGTTGGACTGAGGTTTGCTGATGATCTTCAATTGGAACATCGTTAGATCATTCAGCGAAGTCATGGAAGGTAAGTTAATGAAGAGGTTCAATAAGCTGGACGGGGGAATTTCCAGCATCTTCTTCCCTAGCGGTTGCATCTGGAGTAGGAACTTCAGGTGCGGTTTCAAAGGTGCGGTTTGAGGGAATTTCAGATGCTGGTGCTGGATTTTGCGGTTGAGGTTCAGGCGCGGTTCTAGAGGATTCACCTGTTTCATTATGCTCAACAAAATCATCAGCAACATTTGGAGCCATATGTAGCTCAATGAGAGAATGTTCATCAAAAGTAACATGGACAGACTCAACTATTTTTAAACTAGTTTTATTGAAAACACGAAAAGCTTTTGAATGTTTAGCATACCCAACAAAGATACCTTCATCAGTCTTGGCTCCGAATTTACCTCTATTTTCTCTTCCATTGTAGAGAATAAAGCATTTGCAGCCAAAGATCTTGAAGAATGCAATGTTGGGGGTTATTCTTCTCCAAAGCTCATATGGAGTCTTGTTGTAGGTCTTGTTGATGAGGGAGCGGTTCTGAGTGAAGCATGCTGTATTGATTGCTTCAGCCCAGAAATACTGAGGCAGCTTGGCTTCAGAAATCATTGTCTTTCCAGCCTCAATCAATGTCCTGTTCTTTCTTTCCATAACCCCATTGTGTTGTGGAACACCAGCAGTCGAGAAATTGTGATCAATCCCATGGTCATCACAATACTGAGCAACACCGTTATTCTTAAATCCTGTTCCATTATCTGATTTCACACTAACGATGTCGTCTTCTTTTTGGGTTTGAAGCCGTCTAAATAGAGAGGTTAGGATTTCATAGCAATCGTCCTTAGTGATCATCATCTCAACCCATATATATCTTGAATAATCATCCACCACCACTAAATTATATCTATTTCCTCCAATGCTGGCAGTGGTAACGGGTCCAAACAAATCAATGTGAAGCAGTTGTAAACATCTTGCTGTTGAGGGCGCGGTCTTGCTGGTGAAAGACAACGCGGTTTGTTTACCAAGTTGACATGCACTGCATTTCTCTGGATGGTGGTCAGCCACTTTAGGTAAACCACGAACAAGGTTTTCCCTTCCAATCTTTGCTAGATACTTGAAGTTTAAGTGGCTCAACCGCTTGTGCCATAGCCAACTATTTTCGCTCACATTTTTAGCTACAAAAATAGAGATTAGTAATACTACATGCAGAATTTAAATCAATAATGAAAATATTACTCTTATGAATCCCTGTGAGTAGGGTGACTCCGGAAATGCTATCTTTGATAAAGCAATTGAAGAAGTGAAGTTTTAAAGTATTCTTTTGTCGCAGAATTGAGAAATTGAAAGGAGGTTGTGCTTGAGTCCTTCAACTAGAGAAACCTTCTCAATGGTTAGGTTTCCTCTCTTTATTACACCATTTCCAATGGTTTTGCCTTTGTTGTTGTCATGAAAGGTTATAGACAGACCACTTGCTTCAATGACATCTTCGAGTAATGATCTATCTCCAGTCATATGTCTTGAGCAGCTACTATCAAGATACCATTCATTATCCTTGGAGTGACCAGCCATTAAGCAGAGGACCTGAAGGATAAACATTTAAAATGAGGTCCCCATTATTCTTTGGATCCTGAGGTTAGCAACCTTTGACGACCCACATTTGTTTGACAAAAGGAGGTTTACTCTTCCTGGCATTGGATGTGAACCGCAAAAGGCATTCTGCAGCCTTGTGACCTAAATCATCACACACAGAATATTTATGATAGCTATGAGTTGCATAAGGTTTTACTAACTCCTTACTATTCTTAGGATTAGCATACGGTTTAGGAACTGCGGTTTTAGCCTTCACAAAGGTGGTTGCTTTTGGTTTGACCGCGGTTTTTCTAGGAACGCTCCCCTTGCTTTTGAAGGCAGGAGGTGCGGTCGAAGAAGAAGGTCGGTCAGCCTTGCAGTTGGCTGGACTACCTACATCACCAGGAGCAGTTGAGGTAGAGGTGCGATCAACTGCACACGAAACCTCCTCTGTGGTTTCAACCACAGATTCTTTTGCTTTCATCTGTGAATTTTTCCCAAACTGTTTCTTTGGGTAGACATAATGGAATTTAAGTGGAGCCTTTAGTTCCTGTTCTTTACCCTTAGAAGCAGCATGCTTTCCTTAGGAATTTCTTTAGTTAGTTTAGAAATTTCCTCATCCTTTTCACAACAGGATGCACACTTCTCCTTTTCACCTGTTTGGAATCCTAGGCCTTCTTTAATTCCACTGGACATTTAGGATTCTAAAATCTGATCCAAGGTGACACGTGACTTGGTCCACTCATCAATAATCTTTTGGAGATCTTGATTTTGAGCAACCAGATCATCGTTCCTAAGTTGAAGTGTAGCAACCTTAGTTTCTAGGATGCGGTTTTGATCAGTAAGGGGAGACATACTTTTGATTTTGTCTTTAAGATTAGAAATTTTAGACCTCATCACAGTTTTCTCCATCCTATACTGAGAAATTTCCTCATGAGCTAAAGCTAA
Organism: Adenophora triphylla var. japonica; assembly: GCA_022495995.1. NCBI lineage: Eukaryota > Viridiplantae > Streptophyta > Magnoliopsida > Asterales > Campanulaceae > Adenophora > Adenophora triphylla. The sequence goes on from JAFEMH010007394.1 coordinate 52,596, forward strand.
AGCTTTCTTAACGTTTTCAAATTTATGGATCATCATTTCTGCTTCCTTGAACATCCTTTCATGTTCCATGGGAGAAACTTCTTCCTCCACCTTTTCAGAATTTTCTTCTTTGCAATTATTTTTGAAGGTGGAGCATTTATAGGGGGAAAAGGAGACGTGAATACGAACAATTCCCTATTTTAATGCTAGGAGTAAGTTTTGCATCAGCATCCAATTTAAAGTTGGAAATCTTAATAGGAGCCTCTTCATCCTCCATATCTAGCGACTCGATTGACTCATTATCTGAATCATCGGAAGCATCTGCAACTAAGAAGAGATTAACCTCTTCAGTTTCATCATCACTTCTATCTTCAGAATCTGTTTTAATCCAGGTGGCTAACTCCTTTGAGTTCTCTTTCTCTTCAGCAACCATTCCCTTGCGACGAGAAAATTTCACAGGAGAGGTTTTCTTTTTCATATATTCAAATCTTGGATGTGGACACTCAGATGCAAAGTGACCAGGTTTCCTACAGTTGTAGCAAACTAGATCACCCTTTTTCTTTGTATCAACAGCCTTGGAAAAAGTTGCTGGAGGTTTGCCTTTAGAAAATGATTTTGTGAAAGGTTTTGAAGATTTTCTAAATTTTTGAAATCTTTTCAGAAATGGCAAAATCATCATCATCCATTTCGATGAGTGATGAGGTTGATATGGAAGAATCAACAATTTGATTGGATGTGGTTGATTTCTCCTCATGTTCCACGACGGACATGGAAAGCGATTTGGTTTTCCCTTCAATCTCTTCAATGTGATTTAATTTAAGCTCATAGACACTAAGGTTTGCATACAAGTTACTTAACGACCAAGTTTTCAAAACTTTATAATCTTCTAGAGATGTGGCTTTATTGACCCATCTCAAACCTAAAGCAGCTAGGAATGTCATATTGATTTCCTTATCAGTTAAAGTTTTGCCAAGAAAACTACATGCATTAACTATCTCAACATAGCGATCGTAAGTCTGGCGCAAGGTTTCGTTGGATTTTCTGTTGAAGTTGTTGTACAATCTTTCAACAACATATAATTTGTTCTCCTTGCACTCATTATCACCTTTGAGGTAGCTCTTTATGGCATCCAACATCGGCTTTGCGGCTTTTAAGTACATCACCTTTTGAAGGGTTGAAACGGGAAGGGTTCCAGAAATGATGTGCCTTGCTTTACTGTCCAAGGCGGCTAATCTTTTATCTTCATCATACCACTCAGCTTTTGGTTTTTGGACCTCTGGAATTTCTGCACTGGTGGTTGGATTGGTGTTGGCCTTCATGGGAACGAACGGGCCATTGATCATGCATTCCACCTGCATCTCATCAATAGTCTCCAAATGAATAAGCATTCGGCATTTCCAGATGTCGAAGTGGTCTTCATCCAAAATGTGAATGTGTGAATAGTTAACAGTTGTCATTGTTTTTTAGTTGGCCATATCGAATCGGCACACAAGTTGTTAAGCTTGAAAAACAGTGGTTTTATAAATGTGTTTGCTCCGATACCACTTGTTGGTCTCAAAGGTGGCAACAAGGGTGAAAAACAGCTAGAGGGAGCGGGGTGAATAGCTGTTACAAATTTTTTGCCCTCTTTTGAAAACACAACCTCTTGCTGACAAAACCGCTTGCAGTTAATGAGAAACTGCAAGTAGAGTTGCAAAATGCACAGCTGAATATTTGAAGATACAAAGCGGTTTTGAGGTGCGGTTTGTAAAGCGGTTTATAGTGCGGTATTGTGAGTGGGGTTTACAAACATAAAAGTGAGGTTTGACAATAGTTAACTCCAAACACAATTCACAATAATAGATAACTGTATATAAGATCAAACAAAGATATAGATAGATAATTAGTAAGAAAAGTGAATAAAATGCAGAAATGTAAGAACACAATATTTGGAGTGGTTCAATCGTTAAACAATCTACGTCCACTACCAAGATGGTCAGTCTTGGATTTTCTAAGAGTGATTTTATATTGAGTATGAGAGATTACAAAGTACAAAGTACAATACTCAGATTTAAAATATGTTCTATGAAGATCAAATCTTAGACTATAACCAGTGTATCTTAAATGAATAATCTATGTGATTAAACAAGAGAGGTGTGTGTGTGTATACAAGATCAAGGCTCTTTGAATCTAAGAGATGTAGAGCACAATGATTCTTGATGTGAATAAGGCTTGATTTCTGGACTGAGAATTTTCTTGAAGGTAGAAGATGAAGATTCAAAGGACTGAAAATTTTCTGGGCAGAGCTTCAACTTCTTATGAACTCACAGCAAATTTCAATGTCTCAAGCAATCTTCAAATGTTGAAGATTAGGGGTATTTATACCTAAGCACCAAGAAACTAGCTGTTAGACACAACTGTTGCAAGGACTGTACTGGTGCTTTCCCATTGGTCCACAATATCCACTTTTGTCCTTTGGTATAGCAGTTGCAGGAAAAGCTGATCAGACCTCAGCTGCAATTAAGGTAGTTAGGACATCTGTCACCTTTTCAAGATCCTTGCAGATCTCCTCTGACATTGAATCACGTGACAAGATTTGGTGGTTGACTTTTGATATTGCTGACGTGGATTCCAACGGTCAAATGTGGTTCACTTCAAGTCTTCAATCATTGAAGCGGTCTGGAGTATATGCGCTTTGTTATGAGTAGTTTCACCAGTGAGGAGGTTCCATAAGTGCGGTCTCAAGGTTGAACTGCATTGCGATTTGCATGTGCGGTTCACTAAGGCGGTTTGCACTTAGGTGTTTAAGAGTGGTTTCAGATAAGGAATTTCCACAGAGCAAGTGCATGGAGCGGTTTGCTAGGCGGTTTTGATGAAGCGGTCTGAAACCTTTGAACTGCAACCTCATATCCAATGAGTCTTGAGCCAGTCTTCAAGCCTAATTTATCCTATTCTATAAAATGGACTTAGCTAAAAAATTGAAGTCTAAGCTTCATTACATATGGGCCTAAAGTCCTTAAAATAGAGATGAGGTTATAGTATCAATCAAATCTAAGCTAAATCTAGGAGGGTTAAAACATGCATACCCAACAAAAGACCTTTTATTAACTCGTTTCTCGTGCTGGGCTTTCATCTTCTACTTGTAATTTACCATCCTCATTCTCTCCTGCAGCCTCTTCTCGTCAGTCAGATCCAGGTCATTACATCGCCTCTGCTCATTTCTCGCCTCATCATAATAAGCCACCCTATTAGTCGGCAAGGCCATCTCGACTGGCGCCATTGCCTCTAATCCATAAGTAAGCGCAAAGGCGGTTTCTCCAGTTGAGCCCTTTACAGTTGTTCTTACGTACCACAAAGCCGTCGGCAGTTCCTCTAACTAAGCTCCTCCCCTTCCTTCCAAATTCTTACACAGGGAGGCAATGATTTGTTTGTTTGCTGCCTCAGCCTGCCCGTTACATTGTGGCCTATAGACTGCCGACATCCAATGTTTAACACTCAACCTTGCACATTTCGCAAAAAATTTCTTGCCAAATTGAGTCCCATGATCGAAAACAATTGCCCTGGGCACCCCATATCTACACCAAATGTTCTCCTAAACAAACTTGATCACGTTATCCTCCCTGCTTGTCACCAGTGCTTTAGCCTCCGTCCACTTAGCGAAATAATCCAATGCGAAAACCACATGTTGACATCCACCCTTAGCCTTTGGGAAAGGCCCTATCAAATCAGTCCCCCACATAACAAAAGGCCATGTTGCCACAATCGGGGTCTGCTCAGTCACGGGCTACCTGGGAATGTTACCATGCCTTTGGCACTTCTCGCATTTCTTCACGTAAATCTCAGCATCTTTTCTCAAACTTGGCCAATAATACCCATGAAATAAAACTTTGTCTGCCAGGGTTCTCGCACCAGGGTTTCCGCCACAAACGTCTTCATGAATTTCAAATAAAACCTTCTGCACCATACTTGGCTCAACACATCTCATCAACGGCTTTGAAAAAGATTTTCTGTACAAAATACCATCCTGAATCGTAAATTGCGACGAGGTCACCTTTATTAACTTTGCCTTCTCCTCATCAGACGGCAACTCTCCCTTGTCCAAAAATTCTTTCATCTCCACCACCCAATCCTTTTCAACTTCCTAGATTTCCATAATTAGTGGCCTATTGATTGCCGGCATCGCCACATATTCAACCAACGACTCACTAGTCGAGCCCTGCCTGCTCTGTAAGTGCCCCAATCTGGGTCGTTAATGTTCCGTCATCCCAAATTAATGATTTATGATCATTTAGGGGCATTTTGGATATTATTTTGACAATTTGAATGAGGAAGGACCTCTTAGGAATAAAAAAATGGACAAATACATCACTGGAAATTTGTCATTTCCCATAAAAAAGAATATTGACCATTTAACAAAAAGCCAAAACTGCTTTCTGCACAGGACCAGGCACGCTGCTGATCCCATCCGCGTGGATGAGATTGTGCCTACAATCTCATCCACGCGGATAAGATTGTACCCCAGCCAACCTATAAATACAACCCTTCTCCCTCAGTTTAACAAGGCCAAAAAATACGAAAACCTACTGTTATGCTGTCAAAATCCATTCTCAAATAGCCATTTACACCCTCATAACTCAAATTCCACACCAAATCCAACCTCAAATCAACTCCAAAGCTACTCCTAACCCCTTGAAAGCTTCAAAACCTAAACACAAACCCAAGAAAATTGGTAAACCCTCACTCCCTCTACTCACATCTCTCTCATTCAACATTTACTCCATATTTAAATTATGTAGTCGTACTTACTACTTGTTGTTTTACTCCCCTCCCCCTCTTGTCCCAAGGATCCAAGAGGATCTCCATGGAATCCATATCCATGGATGATCTTCTAATGGGATCCACATTTTCTTTACTTTCATGTTGTTCCCCATTTCCCCCTTTACATTCCTTGGTACTTGCCTTGTTGACCTAAAGTATGATCATCTTGGAGTCCATATCCATAGATGACCACTTTAAAAGGTCCATATTATTTACTTCCTTGCAAATCCCCTTTCCCATGTCTAAGATGCTCACCTTGGAACACTTTCCTTGGATGAAAATCATCTAGACTCACAAAATAGGTCACACAATATGTATAAGATACACTTGAGTATAGGTCTCAAGGATGGTCTTCTTATGACCACCTTAGAGATCTTCCTCTAAAGTTGATACATCTTGACCTAACTTTCTTGTCAACTTACTTTTCATGTCAAAATCCGCCTTTGTCCCTAGCAAATGAAATGTTTTCAAAGTCCTAATGTACCCATGGGATGGCTTGTTTAAGTGGATTCATCAATTATGACCACTAATCAAAGTCTAGGGCAGAGAGGACAAAACATGGATGCAAAAAATCCAAGCAATCCTTTCATTTTCTATTTACAGTTACATTTCCAGTTAAGTCCTGTGAATCCAGTTATCTTTCTGGAAATTACAGTGACTAAACTGGAAACTGTAAAAAATATTGAGACTGCAGGCCCATCCGCGCGGATAAGACTGCACTACAGTCTCATCCACGCGGATAACTTTGTCCTCTGCAAACAGCTTTTCAGTTTTCTGTTATTTTCAGTTTAATCACTGTTTTCCAACTGTTTTCCAGTTCAGTCCCTAGAATTTCATTAATTTTTAGAAAACTCATTTTCCAAGAAAATTCGTTTTTAAAACACACACGCACACACACACAAAGTTTGAAGTGAGGAAGACTCGTCATACGAGGCATTCTGGGTGCACATCAAACGTCCATCTCGGAGTGTAACGTGACCTCCGAACTCATTTTCTCTAATTTTAGACTTTTTTCAAAGTTTTGGCCCTTAAACTAAAAACGGCGTGGCGACTCCGAAATGATTTTCACAAAAGAAATCGGGTGACATTACAGTCTCCTCCTGCCGACCTACTCAATGAATCTGCCCGCGAGTTTTCAGCACTGTCTATCTGCAACAACTCCCAAAACACGAACCCCTTCAAAATATTTCTCGCCATACTACAATACTTCATCAAAACTGGATTTAACACCCCGTACTTGCCCTTCACTTGGTTGACAATCAATTGAGAATCTGAATGAATGACAATCTTAGCCAGCCCATAGTTTCTCGCCAATTCAATCCCAGCAATCAATGCCTCATACTCCGCCTGGTTATTTGAAACATTAAACTTAAATCTCAACACCTTCTCGTACTTGATTTCTTCCTCAGGCGAGACCATGGTAATTCCTGCACCACCTTTATCTTTGGATGAAGAGCCATCAACGTGCAAAATCCAACAATCTGGTGGCCTCTCCTTTTCCTCAATCAAACTGGGCACAAATTTCTTTGCCGCCCTCTTCTTAATTCCCTCCTCAACTAACTCTGCCTACGACCTCGTAAAAGATGTTTCAACAATGAAATCAGCCAAAGCCTGGGCCTTTATCGCCCAGCGAGATTCGTACCTCAAATAAAATTCAGTCAGCTCAATCGACCATTTCAGCAATCTTCCCGCCGTGTCTGGCTGTTGCAAAATTTCCCTCAACGGGGCATCAGTCAACACGACAATGTTGTGCACGAAAAAATAAGCTCTCAATTTCTGCGCGGCAACTACCAAAGCGTACGCCAACTTCTCAACATTAAAATACCTTGCCTTAATTTCACTCAATGCCTTCGAAACATAATACACCGGCCTTTGAACGCCCCCATCCTCCCTCACCAAAATGGTGGCAACTGCAAAATTTGAAGCCGCCAGATACACAAATAACTCCTCTCCCTTGACAGGCTTGCACAGCAACAATGGCTTTCCTAAATAAATCTTCATCTGCTCGAAAGCGGCATCACACTTCTCATCCCAAACAAACCTCTTCCCACCTTTTAAAACCTTGAAGAATGGCAAACACCTTTCCACAGATCTAGAAATGAATCTCCCCAAAGCAATAATCCTTCCATTCAACCTCTGGATCTCGTGAATAGTCTTGGGAGGTGACATGTCCAGCAAGGCCTGAATTTTCTTAGGGTTGGCTTCAATCCCGCGCCTATTCACCAAAAACCCCAGAAACTTTCCCCCAGTTACCCCAAATGTGCATTTGCTGGGGTTCAACTTCATAGAATTTCTCCTTAGATTCTCAAACATTTCGGCGAGATCCATCATATGATTATTTTCTTTAGTCTTTATCACCATATCATCAATATAAGCCTCAATATTTTGCCCAATCTGCGACTTGAACACCTCGTTCACCATTCGTTGATAGGCCACTCCTGCGTTTTTCAACCCAAATGGCATCATCTTATAACAAAATTTCCTTTTGGAGTTCTGAATGCCATCTTCGCCCTATCTTCCTCGGCCATTTTAATCTGATGGTACCCAGAATACGCATCAATGAAACTGAAAACTCTGTGGCCGGCAATCGAATCGACCAACTTATCAATCTTCGAAAGAGGATAACAATCCTTAGGGAAAGCCGTGTCCAAATCTGTAAAATATATGCACATCCTCCACTTTTTATTCGACTTCAACACCATGACAGGACACGCCAACCAAATCGGGTACTGAAATTTCTCAATGATTCCTGGCTTCAAAAGCTTGTCCACCTCCCCCAAAACCGCCTTTTCCTTCTCAGGCGACAAATGTCTGACCTTCTGCTTGAATGGTTTAATATTAGGGTCATCATTTAAACAATGCATGGCGACATTCTCATCAATGCCCCTCATATCCTCCGGTCGCCACGCAAACACATCCAAATTTTCCTTCAAAAATTCAACTAAGCAATCTCGCTCACCCCGCGACAACTGTTTTCCAATCTTGATCTTTTGTTTCGGGAAATAGCTATTGATTTCAACCTCCTCCAATTCTTCGCCAGCCTGAATGTCAGGCTCATCCCTAGTCTGCAAAGTTTCAACCTCAATCCTTTTCCGTTTCTTACCCTTGGCGGCAACCACCCTTCTGGGATCGGCAAACACATTTCCTGTAGACCGCCCTTCACTATCCTCGACTTCCACTGTCTCACAATCCTCTTCCGAATCATCAACATTCCCATCTACAATCTCCACTATTCTCGACTTAACCATCTAGACAAACTGCACCATTCTAGCAAAACTCAAGTTAGGGGCCACATTCACAACCTCCATTCCGAAATCAACCTCGCCAGCAACTTCCTGCTCAGCACCCTCCGGCTCAGGTTCTAACACATCAATCACTTCCACTTCTTGAACTTTCTCAATCTCAACCATCCCGACCTTTGTTACTTTATCAATAATCTCATTCTCCGCATTCACTGTGGCCACACTTGCCGCTGCGACAGCTATGGCCATGCCATTTCTCATGCTTTGAGTTATCTCCCAATCAACCTCGTCTTCAACAACCTCAATCATATTTATTCTCAACTGGCGAGAAGCTGACTTTGTCGTCAAAGAGCTCGTTTCTGCCGCCTTAGCTTTCTATATCTCTTTTTTCTTTCTCACCACCATAATCGCTTCACTCTTCAAGCACCCTATGCCGCTAGGAGTTGGATATTTCACCCTCTGGTGCGGGATGGATAATGTTGGGTTTTATGGGTCCATGCGCAGTGGAATAAGCATTTAAATAACACAAAACCCAAGCCCTAAGATTCGTTCTATACGATTAAATTGAATTCCTATGATATAGAATTTACCAACCTTTATTGCTTTCCGGTCTTGAGCTATCGAACAATTTATCGGTGTGATTTTGAATCACAATCTTCGATCTTCAAAACCTTTGAACCTTCAGATTGCTTTGGATAATTTGAACTCTAGGCCTTGATCGTCGTACGAGCGAAGACCCTCTAGTAGTATCCACACATAAGAATGAACCAAGAACAGTTCTTGAGAATTACTAGATTCTTAAACCTATGGAAGAAATATTGAGAAACCTTTTGGTGATTTTCTCTCTTGAATATTCGGCTCTATTTCAACTGTTTACAGACTCATATTTATACTACTTTAGTATTAGAGTTTGTGCCCTAATCAAATTAGGAAACAAGTGTAAACCGCCTCTGTGGCTAGTTGTGTCGCGCGGCAGAACATGCCAGATGGCCAGTTGTGTCGCGCTACAGAACAAGCCATAACAGGAACTCTCTATCATTTATTCCTTTGGTTTAACCAATTCATTCTAGTTGTGTGTGACCCAATAGGATTATATTATGTTGGCAATGAGCTCGATCATATCGATCCTCATAAGACATAAGCGGACTCTAGCAAGCCATTATGTCTACCCAATTAATATAACGTAAGAGTTCACGTTTCCAATGGTACACTTCCATTTCTCCCTTTGTCTCACGATGTTATATTGAACACAAGTCATGGTCCTCGTCAACTTGTATTTGTTCAATGCTTTCTCGATCTTGAGTATAATGATAGTCCAATCATATTGGGGTGTGGCCACACGCTTTCATCATTATCACTCATCGAGGGGCCCAAGCAAAACATCTCTCTTTCGAGGGACAAATTCCATCTTGACTTATCATCCTTCCCATCATGAATCCGATCATGCCAAAGATAGCCTTTATAAATATCGTGTTAAGATATCGTTTGACTAAAATCAAACATGACTTTCATCATATGTAAGGTCATGATAATCTCAGGTCTAGGGACTAAATGAAGTGACCATATGAGATTTAATTATGACATTTGACCATGACATAAATCTCATACGGGTCAAGTCCAGTCACTTGTTCTCTAACAAGTACCCATAATTTCAATGTGCATCCCTATGCATATAATCATCATATGATTATCCATTGACAATTATACTAATTATTCTCTTTAATAATCAGAGACGGAGATTATTACAACAAATATGTAAACTATATAATAATCAAATAATAAACTTAAACGATAAAGATGATACATAACGGTTCTTAGTTAAACATAACTAAAGCCTAGGGCATTACACCAACAGTCTCCCACTTGCACTAGGCTCCATTTATGTATCGAATACTCATGGATCTAACATGACCATCATGCTTCTGCCTGTGCGAGGGTCTTTGTTAGTGAATCCCTTATGTCATCATCGGTTGATACTTTGTATATCTTAACGTCTTCTCATTTTTTATGAATTCCTCGAAGAACGTCTAAGTGAGTTTTTGGATCGGTGTTATGACCTTGGTTCCATTGTTTGCACAAGTGGCACCACTATTGTCATAACAAAAGTTTCACCGATTAGTGATACTTGGAACATTTCCAAATCACTAATGAACTTTTTGATCCAAACTGCCTCTTTTAGCCACATCATATGTTGCTAAAATTCGGCCTTAGTAGTAGAATCGGCTACAATTTCTGCTTGGAACTCTTCCAATCAAAACTGCACCTCTAATAAGCATAAACACAAATCCTAATTGAGATTTTAAAACAACTTTGTCAGTTTGGAAGCTAGCATCTATGTAACCCTTACAACAAGATTAACTTCCAATCTTTCAAATACCAAGAACGTATCCTTAGTTCTTCTTAAGTACTTAGGGATCATCTTGACTGCCATCCAATGGTTTTCATCAGGATCAGATTGGTATCGACTCATCATGCTTAGAGCATATGAGATGTCGGGTGTAGTATAAATCATGGCATACATGACAGATCCAAATGCCGAAGCATATGGAACTTCATTCATTTCCTTTTTGCTCATCAGTTGTCATAAGACAATGAATATTGCTAAGAGAAATACCATGACCCATTGACAAGCTACTCTTTTTAGACTCTTCTAAGAACCTTGTCAATGTGAACACTTTGACTCAAACCAATTTATCCTTCTAGATCCATCTCTATAGATCTTGATGCCAAGGACGTAAGCGGCTTCACCCATATCTTTCATTGAGAAACCTTTCTTTGACCAAGACTTTGACAGTCTTAAGTGTCGGAACTTGTTTTTCCAATGAGTAAGATATCATTGTAATAAAACAATAGAAATAATACTACGCTCCCACTGAATTTCATGCATACACAAGATTCATCATTGTTCTTTGATGAAGTCAAACTCTTTGACCAATTCATCAAAACAAAGATTCCAATTCCTTGAAGCTTGCTTCAACCCATCTCATGGATCTTTGCAACATGCATACTTTATTAGAGTTTCTTGGATCGACAAACTATTCGGGTTGTGTACTATACACATCCTTAATAATCTTTCCATTTAAAGAAAGTCGTTTGACATCCATTTGTCATATCACATAGTCACAATATGTAATAAAGGCAATTGAAACTCTAACAGACTTTGACATTGTAACTGGCGAAAATGGTTTCAACATAGTCAATACTATGAATTTACCTAAATCCCTTTGTTACAATCCTTAGTCATGAAAGTATACACCTTCACATCCATGTCGGTCTTTGAAGACCTACTTGCACCCTTTAGTTTTTACACCTTCAGGTAGCCCAATCAAGTTCCAAACTTGATTGTCAAACATGGATTGTACTTCGGATTCCATGGTTCCTAACCATTTATCCAAATTAGGAGTGGACATCGCCTCAAGATAGGAAGTAGGATCGTCATTCTCAATGACTTCCACCTTATTACTTTTCGATACGAGAAATCAATATTTCTTGGGTTCGGATTGTAATCTATCCGATCTACGATGGACTTGTGCATCTTGAACCGGTTCCACAACTCCTTTGTGAACTTGGTTCCGTCTCTACTCTTGGATTCATGTCATTTTCAGGTTCTTGAACTTTCTTCAAGATTAATTTTACTCCCACTAGATTCTTTATTGAGAAACTATTTCTCAAGAAACAAATCGTGTAGAGCAACAAACATTTTGTTCTCTTTGCGGTTGTAAGATTAATTTCCGAAAATAACTTTGTCAAATTTGGTGCTAACTTATAAGAGACAAGTCTCTTTACATAAGACTCGCAACCCCAAATCTTCATGAAAGACAAACTAAGTTTTCTTCCATGCCACATCTCATGTGGGGACTAAGGAACCGATTTAGTAGGGACTCGATTCAGTGTAACCGCATCATTTCTAATGCATATCCTCAAAAGGAAATAGGAAATAGGAAAGTCTAATTGACACATCATCGAACGAACCATGTCCTACAAGGTTCAATTCCTCCTCTCAGACACACCATACAATGTGGTGTTCCGGGTGGAGTCAACTCTGAAACGATTTCATAGTTTTGAGATGATTGTCAAACTCTTGGCTCAGATATTCACCATCTCGATCTAATCGAAGTACTTAATAGTTTTGCCAAGTTGTTTTGCACTTCATCTTGAAATGTTCGAAACATCTCAAACGATTCACTTTTGGACTTCATCAGATAAACATAGTCATATCTAGATAAGTATTTAGTGAAATGTGATGAAATACCGAAGTCTTCCCCTAGCAATGCTACTTAATGGTCCACATACATCTCATGTATAATGACCAATAAGCCACTAGCCCTCCCACTACTCTTAGTGTAGGGTGGTTTGGTCAATAATCCCAATAAATAAGATCCACATTCCTCAAATGATTCATGGTCATATGAGTCTAAAAGTCCATGTTAATGGAGTTTAGATATATGTTTCTTATTTATTTGACCAAGCCGGCAATGCCATATGAACACGTTGTTCATATTGTTCGATTCAGAATTCCCATTTATATTTTAGATATCTTCAATATTATTTTGTTTCTTAACATCAAGGATATGAAGACCATTCAATAATATATGCAATACAATAAGGCATATCATTAAATAAATATAAAACTTCTTATTGAAAATAAGAAAATTATATCCTTCATCATCCATTTAAGAAACGGAAATAATACTCCTACTCAAATCCGGAACGTAGTCATACTTGTTCAAAACAAGTACTACTTCACAAGGTAAAGTGACTTCATAAGTCCCTATGGCTAATGTAGCAACCCTTGCTCCATTCTTATGCATAGGTTTAACTTACCTTCTTTGAGTAGCTTTCTATTCTTTGTTCCTTGCACATTTAAACAAATGTGGGATCCAATCCGGTATCATATACCCAAGAACAAGAAGTCGAAAGGAAAATATCTATCATATAGATACTTGAAGTAGTAGCAATTATATTGCCCTTCTTCACCTTTTAGGCCTTCCTAGTAAGCCTTGCAACTTTGCTTCCAATGACAATCTTATTGTAATGACAGCAAACTGCATCCTTTTGAGACACTTTGGGTTTAGCCTCTTCGGCTTTGACAACTTTTGTCCTAGGTTTGGCAACCTTTGCTTTACCTACTTTTCCTTCCTTTTGAACCCCTTTCTTGTGTTAACCATTAACACACTTGTGGATTGCTCCCTTTTGCATCTCATGCATCAAGAGCCTTCACCACAACATACATCTTTTGCCTAGTTTGCACTTGGAACATTTCTTTTGTGCGATGTGCTAGAACAAAAGCATTTTCCATGTGTTCAAGGTTCTTCATAAGTGCCTTTAAACATGGTGGCAAGTATAAGGCAAGCAATGCTATTAGAATCATCAACATGTTTCTAATGTTGCTCTTTATTTGCCCTTTGCAACATTTGCAGTGTGTTCAGTGGGAACGAATTCGTCAAGAACGTACACATTTATCCAAGAACCATTCTTTAGGCTTCTGATCCAATCAGAATTATTTGTATCGTTCCTTTCGAACTTTGTCCTTCATCAGGACGAATCGCAATTATCATTATGTAATGCTACTTCTACAACCAAATATACAAATTATATGAACACATATCAATATGAACACATATCAATATCAACACATTTATCATCTAACAACAAATAATGTATTTTACGAATACTCCCACTAAATCATACACCTTTCAATGCAAATAAGCATAATATGCATTTAATGGGCTAAGATCCAACATTAATTTAATCTCAAGTACGCTATGGTGCACCGCTCAAGATTAAATTAATTAGGTAGAAAACATCAATCATATCGTATATGACTCTTAGATCTTTTATGAGATTTATTTAAGACATCATATGTCTAAGCATATTTTAATCTCATCTTATGCCTTGGGTCCAAAACCATTTTGATAACCCAATTAAGTTCATCCACTTTAAACGTATAGGAACAACCATTTCCTCATCTTGCTCGCAAACGGAATAGAATCAAAGCACCTTGCTATGGCAAGCCCACCCAAAACTATCCGAGTGCTCTCACGTGTTTTAATCATGGATTGGCATAAAGAACTTAAAAGTTAAATGAAGGTTCTTTAAAGTAGATTATAAGCATATCAACAAAGATAATGATAATGTACACCATGTAAGTTCCCAAGAAAATAGGTGAACCACAAGGACTGCTTAAGTACCAAATCTTCCTTTGACAGAACTTTCCTAGTCATGCACAATTATAATACCAATTTGAATGCAACATAATCAATACTTTGTATACTGACTTGTTTCTCTTAAACAATCAGACTCATAAACTGATTTGTTTCTCATAAATAATCAGATTCCTTCAAATTTTGCGTAAACTGACTTGTTTGTCATAAACAATCAGAAAACCAAAATTTAATATTTCAACTAAACATTTAGGAAATCACAATTCAATGTTTCAACTAGACATTTAATAAAATTCTTAACACTTAAGAACAAAGAATTCATGCATCGCAACAATTAATAAAATCACATTTAAATTAGTTAAGCATGCATAAACAATGAATTAATCTAGCATAGCCCTATAAATTTAATTTGCAGAAATTTATAGCATCCAGATTAAGACATGAACATATCAGATTGTAAACATATTCACATATTAGCATGAAAATTCAACAAAACTGATACTGCTCAGATCAGGCATATTCTGTCGCGGGACAGAAGCTTCCTGAAGACCATATATATCGCACGACCAGACACTGACCATGGCCAAGTTCTGTCGCGCGACATATCAAGCCCAACTACCAGTTTTTCAATCGTGGCCTACTCTGTCGCACGACTCGAGTAGCCAGTTTGACAGTTTTTCGAATTTCAATCAATTCCAATCATAAAGCAATCAAATCAAGTAAACAGCTTTTATAGATTTAATTCAGCATGATAAGAAAATGATTTTTCACATTGTTTCAAAAATAATAAGATTCTACCGCATACAAAACATGCAATAAGAATATAAACAATTTATATCTTAATTCTAGATTGTTAATTCAAACTTAACCATACGAACGGGGCTTTGATACCACTGTTGGGTTTTATGGGTCCATGCGCAGCGGAATAAGCATTTAAATAACACAAAACCCAAGCCCTAAGATCCGTTCTATACGATTAAATTGAATTCCTATGATATAGAATTTACCAACCTTTATTGCTTTTCGGTCTTGAGCTATCGAACAATTTATCGGTGTGATTTTGAATCACAATCTTCGATCTTCAAAACCTTTGAACCTTCAGATTGCTTTGGACAATTTGAACTCTAGACCTTGATCGTCGTACGAGCGAAGACCCTCTATTAGTATCCACACATAAGAATGAACCAAGAACAGTTCTTGAGAATTACTAGATTCTTAAACCTATGGAAGAAATATTGAGAAACCTTTTGGTGATTTTCTCTCTTGAAAATTCTGCTCAATTTCGGCTGTTTACAGACTCATATTTATACTACTTTAGTATTAGAGTTTGTGCTCTAATCAAATTAGGAAACAAGTGTAAATCGCCTCTGTGGCTAGTTGTGTCGCGCGGTAGAACATGCCAGATGGCCAGTTGTGTCGCGCTACAGAACAAGCTATATCAGGAACTCTCAATCATTTATTTCTTTGGTTTAACCAATTCATTCTAGTTGTGTGTGACCCAATAGGATTATAATATGTTGGCAATGAGCTCGATCATATTGATCCTCATAAGACATAAGCAGACTCTAGCAAGACATTATGTCTACCCAATTAATATAATGTAAGAGTTCACGTTTCTAATGGTACACTTCCATTTCTCCTTTTGTCTCACGATGTTATATTGAACACAAGTCATGGTCCTCGTCAACTTGTATTTTTTCAATGCTTTCTCGATCTTAAGTATAATGATAGTCCAATCATATTGGGGTGTGGCCACACGCTTTCATCATTATCACTCATCGAGGGGCCCAAGCAAAACATCTCTCTTTCGAGGGACAAATTCCATCTTGACTTATCATCCTTCCCATCATGAATCCGATCATGCCAAAGATAGCCTTTATAAATATCGTGTTAAGATATCGTTTGACTAAAATCAAACATGACTTTCATCATATGTAAGGTCATGATAATCTCAGGTCTAGGGACTAAATGAAGTGACCATATGAGATTTAATTATGACATTTGACCATGACATAAATCTCATACGGGTCAAGTCCAGTCACTTGTTCTCTAACAAGTACCCATAATTTCAATGTGCATCCCTATGCATATAATCATCATATGATTATCCATTGACAATTATACTAATTATTCTCTTTAATAATCAGGGACGGAGATTATTACAACAAATATGCAAACTATATAATAATCAAATAATAAACTTAAATGATAAAGATGATACACAACGGTTCTCAGTTAAACATAACTAAAGCCTAGAGCATTACACCAACAGATAACACCATTTCAAAACTTTGCATAAATGGGATCCCCAACTATCGTATTGTAAGGGGAAATCAGATCAATCACCATAAACTCAATATTTTCGCTTCTCGCCAACTTGCCCTCGCCAATTTCAACCTCCAAAATGATCGTGCCTTTCACCTTGACTGAATGATTCGTAAATCCTTCCAAATATCCCTTGTAAGGCACCAAGTTCGCATTCGTATAATTTATTCTCTTAAAGGCCTCGTAATACAAAACATTTGTGCTCGCCCCTGAATCCACCATAACTCTCTGCACTATATTGTTTCCTGAATAAATGGTAATTATCACTAGTTGACTCCCATGGCTCTTGGTCACTGCCAACTCCCACCTCGAGAAACTTATCACCCTATCTTCATCGGCGCATACTGAGGGACATCAAAACTATGCGACAACGTCATAATCTGATTATTCAATTGAGCCACACTGGGCAATGGATCCTGAATAACATCCACCAAATTTCTCTCCTGCCTAGCTTCCTCATCTCGCCCCACATTTTTCTCAAGATACTCATTCAGCTCGCCTTTATCAATCTTCGCCTAAATCACGCTTCTCAAATTATAACAATCCTCATTCAAATGCCCCATGTCTTGATGATACTCGCAGAAACTATGCGGGTCATGCCATATAAGTTCCTTCTCTGATGGGATAGGGCGGCAGCAAGTTTTCTTTCTTCATAATCTCGCTGATGGTAGTATTCAACCTGTCATACTTGATAATCCTTCTCTGATCGCGGCCTCCATCTTGTCCACCATTATTTCCTCCATCTTGATTCCCGCCGCGGCCTCCTCTTCCACCCCTATTCTCATCCTTCACAAAATGAATTATCTCTTTCACATTCTTCTTAGCCGCCGAAGTTGTCGTATGAGCCACTTTAACATCATCATTGTTCTCGCCACCACAAAATCCTCTAACCCTCTCATACAACTCACCCACTGTCTCCTGCAATCTCATGCCCAACTCTTGCTTAAATGGACTAGGTAGTAAACTCGCATTGTACAACATGATTATGTGGCTCTGTTCAATGTCGGAAATTTGATTCGCGGCCTTCATAAACCTGTCAGTGAAACTCGCTATTCCCTCTCCCGCCTTTTGCTTAATACTACCTCCGTCCCAATCTAAATGTCCAAGTCAACAAAATTTTTGAAGTTTGACTTAGACATAAATGCAAATCTAATCATCCTATTAAAATTTTAAAAGTTGTTATTGATAAATAATTAATTTATTTATCAATAACAATTTTTAAAATTTCAATAGGATGATTAGATTTGCATTTATGTCTAAGTCAAACTTCAAATTTTTTGTTGACTTGGACATTTAGATTGGGACGGAGGGAGTACTACACAACAATTGCTTTCTCACGGGCTGTGCCCCCGACACACTGAACCTCGCCAAAAACATCCTTTTAAAATCCTGATAGCCGAGAATTGACTCTGTCGGCTGAGCCAAAAACTACTATAATGCATGATCAGTCAATGTGCTCGCCAACGCTCTACACAAAATAGCCTCGCTTTCAGTCAACAGCGACAAGGTAACCTCAAACCCTCCGACATGGGTGTACGACCTAGAATTCCCCGAATAGCTCGGCAGGTTCGGCATACGGAATGTAAGATCTGGGGCGGCACTCTGAATATTCTTTGCAAACGGGGCCAAATAGGAACCCTTCACCTCCATAGGCTTGGTTCTCGCCTCTAGCTCTTTGATTTTCTTGGCCATCTAAGCCATTTCAGCTTTCCATCTATCATCCTTCTCCTTCTTGGCCCTCTCAATCTCGGCGGCTTTGGCAATCTCTGCGGCTTTCACAGCCTCTGCGACCTTCTCTGCTTCTGTTGCTTTCTCGGCTTTCTCCCTTTCCTTATCCTTATCCCTCTTTTCAGGTCGCCTGCGATCTCTATCGCGTGGCGACCTTTCATCACGGCGAGCCATCTCAGAATGTCACGAACGATGCGACCTCTCTTCCAAATAGGTTCCATCATCATAATACTTTGAGTGACTAGGCCGGTAATCCTTGTCTGCAGTCGATCCCTCGTCACTTTCATACTCATAGTAGTAAGACTCTTCTCGCGAGTTTCTTGACTTGTGATACAATTTTTTCCTTTTTCCTCCATCATAATCTTGGTGCTTCCTCTTAATCACTGCACCCTCTGATCTCGCCTTGGTTGCTTCTCGCCTTTGATTTGAACTTTCTCTTTAGGTGGCGGCATATCCCTTGCCCACCTGTCATTCCTTTTAGCCACACTTTGACAAGCCTCTTGTTCTCCTGTTGGGGTTTTTTCCGCTAACCCTGCCAACACATCCGGTGGGATCTGTGAGGGCTCCTGATCCATTTCTCTCAGCCTCCTGTTATTTGCGAGCACCTGAAACAATAATTCATTATCAGCCCTTAACTGGTCTTCTTTCGCTCTTACACCATCGGGTTGGGATTTACCAACGCCGGATTCTGGGCAGCTTTCGCCTGAACACCTTTATCTTGACCCATTCCGTCAACTTTCTGCGCTCAGAACAAATATACAACTAAAACAAGACAATCCAAACACCAACAACAACTCTGACAACAACTTTAACAGTAGGGTTTCCAGGCTCCCTACCAAGAACACAGACACAACAAACAGCTGAAACAAACCTAAAACAGCAACAACTCTCGCCTGACCAAACAAAGAAGAAGATTCAGGTCCCGGCAACGGAATCACCTGATCCTGCCAAACAAATTTGGTTGCTCAGTAACTGAAAACAAAGTTGGAAAACGGGATATCTCGGCCTTCCCTCCATGAATGGTCTCCTGCACACGCACACACGTAAACTAAGCCGGGGGTGGCTCCGGCGAGATCCCTCCGGCGTGAGAGTAAGGTTTCTTGTCTTAAACAGGTGAACAACATTGGAGTTTAGAGAGAGAGAGAGAGCTTAGAGAATAGAGAGAGAACGTACCCTAAAAATGACTTTATTCCTCTTGTTATATACTCCCAAGCCCCCATGTGCCTTGTACTTGGGAGACACTTGTCAATCATCCATCAAGGGTCCCCAACCAACTCCAAACTTAGTGAAATTATACTATTCACCTTGTCACATCACCTTTCACGGACGATTAGAGTGGGATTTGAGAGCGCCAACCTGAACGACACCCCGAAGCCCTCAAACACACAAGTCGCCCAGGCGATAACCACAGTTAAGGCGACAATTCCTAGGTGGCCGTCCATCTCAAATCCTCAAATAAGTGAGATCCTCACCTTTCATCCCAATGCATGTGGACATCAACAGACAAGACATGCTTCTCGCTAGGCCTTATCCCTTACTTAGCCATACTCTCACACCCCGTCTTGCTTATATCGCATAATCATGCATGTCGCCCTTAATATGCATGTCGCTTCATCGTTCTGGGCCTGTCTACGATACACGAAACGGACATATCTGGCCAATTTCTTCCTATTGGGCCTAGCTTTACCATTCAGGCCCAAACCTATTTTTTCACAATCACATCATAGTTTGTACATTGAAAAAATGGACTAAGTTACTTTCATTATTTAGAAACTTAACATTCATTTTTATATGAACAAAAATATAAAATTCAACATTTATATTTATTATGTACGGAAGGAGTATTTGTCAATTTTCCCAACTAATGAGATTATATTTAATTGAGAAATAGAATGAGACTTTAGTTGTACTAACTCAGAAAGTGGAAGGCACTGAATAAAATGGGTTGAGCATGGGTCCGTGATGAGTTACTCATTTAAGATATGTAGATAAGGTTTACACACAGCACAGGGATATGTCACTTTGCCTATCATAATGAAATAAAAATTACTCACAATAGTCTTATAAACGTGTCAAATTAAACTGTGATAATTTTATTATAATACCAATTTTCTGATTTCTTTCGTCTCTTTATTTCACTTACAATGATAGTTTTGAGGGCCTTTTTCCAATACTTTTTAATTAAAAATGTGTTCTTTTACTTGCTTTTTATGAGTAAGTGGAATTTTTATTTGAGATATATATTTGGCATCATATCCTCTAGAAAGTTGATAAAGTAGAAACCCTTGTTTGATTTTCTGGTCCCAAAAATTTATTAATAATGAAAGTGGGTAACGACCCGATCAAAGAATTTTAGTTCAAGTAGTATGTTGTAGTAACTTTTATGATGAAGGTAAAGAATTTGAATCTTGTTAATGACATGTACTAGCATATTTATATGTTAATTGACGTAGTTTTTAAGAACGTTTACTCTATCATTAATAAAATTAAATTAAAAAAAATACAAATGGGTAACCTTACGATTTTCGACTATATATAGATATCTGGTTACACAATATTCTAGTATTCGACTATAGATATTGCCATAATGGTAAACTTATCGTTTTCTTCTCACCTATTCATCAATGAATCTATTCAATTTTGACAGAACTAAGAAGTTGCAAGAAAATTATTTTTACCATGACAATTTGAAGTTTACAAAAATAATTAAGGAATAAAGAAAACAACATTCATTTAGTTTTAATTTAATTTTATAACAAGAAAAAATTAGACACGCTAAAATGCATGGACAAATTTAACAATCCAACTCGATTTCTATTAACAGCAATAATGTTACTAGTTCTCAATTGGACTATAAGAAGGATTGCATCAACGTTTTTTTCCGAAGGCTATATCGAAATGAAAATCAGATAACATATATGTAAAGTACTCTCAACACAATATAAAATGTTTTCATCGCTACATAAAAAACTATAAACTTTAGCAGTTCAAAAAAATGTTCTTATATATAGCTGAAAATATTTTAAATTATCTTGAGTGCTGTTTACATTTGGTCCGGTGATCAATGCTAATGGGGAAGGGGTTCCATGAGGCTGACTGGGGATTGAGATAGGGATATCTTGATAAGGTTACAGTCTACGATATTGCTTTTATGCCACCCCCTTCTTTTAAATTTCTAAAAACAGAATTATATGCAGTGTTATAAAAGTGCAATTTTATTATTATTATTATTATTATTATTATTATTTTAATCAAAAACTTGTATGAACGAAATAAAAATAACGGAAAATATCCAACGAATAAAGCCAAACATTTCAGACTTTACAATATGAAAATTTCGTGTAGCTAGGAAACTTAATCACACAACAGCCAAAGGATGTGAGTACAGATGTGTCTCACAACTGTCCACACATTCACAGATAATGCAGCGGAATAAAGTAATTAAAAACAAATTAAATGCAATAACTCAAGAGTTATATACGCTTACTGATCAATGTGATCAGCAAACTAGGCTTACGCCCAAAAACTTTTCACTATAAAAACTTTCGTTTCTTACAAAAACAAATAAGTGAAAAACTAAAATATGAAAATACTAAACGAGTTCTAATCACTTTCTATGACAAGAACAACTCCCCTTTCCCAAGTAGGATCTATTCTAGTCAGAAGTAAAACAAGAGAACTCTATGAAAACCTAGATGTGAGTTACGGATGTAAGGCACAACCTTCACTCACAACCTAAAACAATAATGTCGAATACAATGAAGTGTATGTAATTTTCTCTCTAAAATTCCCGTTACTTCTCATGTGCTGTATGCCTTGTATTTATAGTGCACCATGGAGAAGATCTTCATGCAATCGACCTCTTCCTTTGTGAGATTCCTTTTCCTATATTAAAACATAAAACACACTCACAATGAAATCAAATATTAGTAGGTTAGTCCTAATATAAAACTATGTACATAAATAAAAGATATTTACTATATTTACAATTCCTAGTCAAAGTAAGATACTTATAAATCTCCATGAAAGTCTCAAAATCTACTTACCATAATAGAGATCTTTTTAAATAAGGAAACATAAATATGTTCCCATAAAACACACGGTTTCAATCTTCCCCTATTTTGGACTTTCTGATCAAAACCAAAGATTTATAACAATCACATTTTTATGACCACAGAATATAGAAAAACATAGAGTAAACATAACTCCCCCTGAATGGATGTGTGTCCAGATGTGTATACACATCCACACATAAAAACTGCATAGAACAATGTTAGAACAGAAACAGAATACCAGCAGTGTATAAAGCAAAAAAAAAACCATCCAGCAATGTCTTACTTAAAAGCTATTACAAACCATTGTTTAGAAACTAAAAACTAAAACTAAAGCAGAAATTAAAATTGTTTTTGCAACCAACAAAACATAATCAAAACAACCAAAAAATTTCTCCCCCTTAATTAAAGCTCGAAATGTCTCCATTTAAAACCCGGCTACAGGACTTGAAAGCGGCACCGCAAAGGCTCAAAGATCCCACTTATCATTTCCAGAACTTGATTCTCCCCCTTTTTGACTAGAAAGTTTAGCATGCCAACGAATGAGATTATCTCTAAGAGCTTTCAGATTATTGGCATGGGCAAAGGAGGCTTGAGCTTGAGCTTCAGCTTCTATAATTGCAGCATCTAAATTCTTCATTTGAGCCACAAAGTTATCTTCAGATGTGGCCTCAGATGTGTCCACATCTGGCATACCAAGCTCAGGAACTGTACCCAAAAGAAGATCAACATGTCTTTGCTTAGGGTCAAGCAGGGTTTTGGATTCATTAAACAGAGCAAAATTTTCAACTATTTCTTCTCCTTTCTCAGGTTTCACTCCATTGGCAATAAGAATTTGAGAAATCAAGGAAGGGTAAGGCAAAGACCATTTCTTGGATGGAGACTCTCCATAATCACAAATCTTTCTAAAGATGAAGTCACCAAAATTAATGTGCCTTTTAATCCCCAATCTATAAAGAAGCAAGGCTTGCACCCTAGTAACTGAGGTTTTGTTATTGGAGGGACAAAGATTGGCAACAAGAATATAATGGAGAAAACAGTAAAGTGAGGACAAGGATCCACTACCCAAATCCTTTGGCTTCACAGGCCAAGAGGTCACCTTTCCATGGGTGATAGCAGTTACAAGTTCATCATCATCAATGGAAATTAACTCATCCATATGATCACTCAAACCAAGCAAATCATTTATGACAGATGGGGAAAAGGGGACAAATACTCCTCTAACATAGACAGATGGAGGAGAGGAATAACTCTTATCTAATCCCTTAGTCAAATTGGCATAAAATTCATACATCATCTTAGGGTAGAAAGGTAGGGAATGATCCACAGTTAAAAACAGACCTCTTTCCTCAAAAAATTTGTCCATTCCAAGCTTAACAAAAGTTTCCCTATCCCTTTTCATTTCAACAATGAAAGCCTTAGAGGAAATTAGGCCAAACCTATCAGATGCCTTTTTGTTCAGGAATTTCTTGGAAAAGGGTTTAGGGGTAGAGACAATGGAGACAGTAGAAGACATACCCTTCTCAGCTTTCTTCCTTGTAGATGTGCGTCTGGATGTGTGCACATCCTCAGACATATCTTTTGAAGGGAATGGAACTTGAATGGATTCAATCTCAGTGTCATCAGCAGCAGAGGAATCTATCTCTTGGTCTTCTTTCTCTTGATCAAGCTCTTCTCTCCCTAGCTTGTAATTCTCATCAGAAGCAGTGTCATCACTATCATAGCTTGAATCAGTTTCTTCATCAATGGGTTCTAAATCAGTAGCAGCCACCTTTTTCTTACCCTTTAAATCCATTAAAATTTTTGCTAATGGTTCTTCATCACTAAAGGTAATAAGGTCCTCAACAGGACTTGAAACCATAGGAGCAGAGGGATCAACAACAGGTACAGAAATATTATCCATAGGGGGTGAAACATCAATGGGGATACTAGGATCAGGAGACACTATGGGAGAAGGTGATGGAGCAATAGGATCAACTTGAGAAACAGAGTCAGCATGGGGAGCATTCTCAACAGGAGTAATAGGATCAACATGGGGAGTATCAATAGAAGGGGTAACAATAGGGACAGGATCAACAATTACGGGAGGAGGAATTGGGGTTTGAGCCTTAGTCCTAATCAGAGGAGCAATTACCTCTTCTTCTTCTTCTTCATCTTCTTCAAGAGCAATGGCTGTAGAGGGTTTCCCGCCAGGTTTCTTTAGATTCTTGGCCTTGTCAGATTCTGACAGCTTGCGAACTCTACCAGAACGACGAAGATTACGTAGCGGCACTGGAGTTGCAGCAGGCTTTGGGGATTTTGCTTGGGAAAGCTTCCTCTTCTTGGTTGAAGAAGGTTCCACAGAGACAGAGACAGGGGCGACATCCGATGGTGGAATCACCGGAGAGGATGGAGCCTTAGGGTTTTCGGAGGAAGGATCCAATGTGGGGGATTTAGGAGGAGTAGCTTCCATTATAGGATCAGACGAAGGCGAAGGAGAAGAGAATTCCGAAAGAAATTTTGAAATAGCAGGGTTTAAGACAATGGAGGCTTCGCCTTTGGCTACTGAAATCGGAGCTACGTCAAGAACGTCTTCCTCTCGAATGTTGGTATGATCGGCCATTTAAACAGAGGAATTGGGTTAGGTTGAAAAGTAGAAGAAGAAATTAATGCAAAGGTGTGAGATTGTGTGCCAAAAGGAAGGAAGAACAAAAGGTTTTATCAAGGGTTTATGGGGGATGGGACGGATGTGAGGTCTCATAAATACTCACAACTCCCCCTTTCCAAATAGAATTAGGAAACCTTCTCCAAAAAGGTTTAACACAGTTCAAAATCCTTAAGAGTTCTCCAACGGCTAGAAACCTTTGAGGTTACCACACACAATCACCTTCTAAGAAATAGGGAATTAAAAATAGAACAAGATTTTGATAGATTTTTATGGAAATAAAAAAATCTCGACCATATCTTTATTATAAAAAAAACAGAATCCCAATTGAATTTTTCAACCTTTTCAAACAAGGATTGATACACACCATTTTTCTTTCATGAAAGATATTGGAGATCAAAAACCTATATAATCAAAGAATGAACTAGGAAAGAAAATTAATTAACTAGCATATTTACAAAGCTCCTATATGTCCTAAAAAATGCAATATGCCTAGCATGATGCAAACACACATGTGATGGAAATATTCTCAGTTTATGGATGTGACATAGGATGTGAGTCACATATGGGGACACATTTAGATCACAAAAAGTCAATGAGCAATAATCCAATCTGCACAGCCTCTAGGATGCATCCACCAATTTTTTGTTGTGGATTTTTGCATTGTGAGTAGCTTTCACTTTACTTGATCCCAAAGATAGCCCTTTTTCCCAATGATCTTATCAAGTTTGATTTCAAGTTTTCTTATGAAAATCACTTGATCACAATGGTATGGCTTCATACTAAGGGTGAAGCAGCTGTTTCTCACATATATATATTTTTTTCTTTTAGCACCCACTGTGAGATACCTAGGAAGGTTATATCAAGTCACCAAAAGGTGACATGAACAGGAAGTGCTCACAATTAAGTGATCAAAAATAATGTCAAAGATGAAGACTCACAAGTGACCACACTGAGAAATTTCGTGCAAATGCATGATTTTTTTTTTTTTGAATTTTTATTTATTTTTTTTTTATATAATTTTTTTCCAGTTAAACTAATATACAGATGTGTTAGAGGATGTGAGACACATTTGGTCTCACAACCTTAGATATCACACAAGCCAAGAGACTTCCTCAAGGAGGAAAATCTCTCCAAATCTAATGCCTTTGTAAATATATCAGCTAATTGATTTTCAGTCCCAACAAATTCCAGACACACAGTTTTTTGTTCTACAAGATCTCTAATGAAATGATGTCTAATATCAATGTGCTTTGTTCTAGAATGTTGGACAGGATTTTTTGATATGTCCAAGGCACTTTTGTTATCATAAAAAGCAGTCAAAACTTTGCTATTCAATCCATAATCTTTCAACATTTGATACATCCAAAGCAATTGTGTGCAGCAACTCCCAAGGGCAACATATTCAGCCTCAGCAGTGGATAAGGACACACAATTTTGCTTTCTACTATACCAAGACACAAGGTTATTTCCTAGGTAGAAACATCCACCAGTGGTACTTTTTCTATCATCACTATTTCCAAATTTCAATCGAATCAGTGTACCCAACCAAATTGGTGTTTGTTTCTTTAGAGTAATGCAGACCTAGGTTCACAGTCCCACTCACATATCTAATGATTCTTTTCAAGGCTTTAGATGGGACATTTTAGGGTTGGCTTGGTATCTAGCACAGAGACACACATGCGTACGTAATGTCGGAGTCTGCTTGCAGTGAGGTAAAGCAAACTTCCTATCATGCTTCTATAAAGGGTTTGATCAACACTCTCACCATCAGAATCATGGCTTAGCTTTTGGGAAGATCCCATTGGGGTTCTTTGATGTGAAGAGTGTTCAAGCTCAAACTTTTTCACAAGATTCTTGGCATACTTAGACTGTGAAATGAACATGCCATCTTTGAATTGCTTAATCTGTAAACCTAAAAAAAAGTTCAACTCACCTACCATACTCATCTCAAATGTGGAAGTCATGCTATCCACAAATTCAGCTAGCATAGGGTTAGAATTTGACCCAAACACAATATCATCTACATAGATTTGTGCCACAAGAATCTCCTTCTTATTTTTCCTCACAAACAAGGTTTTGTCAACCTCACCTCTCTTGAATCCTAGTTGAAGCAAATGGTCAGTCAACCTACCATACCAAGCTCTAGGGGCTTGTTTTAGCCCATACAGAGCCTTCTTTAGCTTATACACATGGTTAGGATACTTGGAGTCCACAAAGCCTTTAGGTTGTTTAACATAGGCTTCCTCATTTAATATCCCATTCAGAAAAGCACTCTTAACATCCATTTGATGAAGAGTAATCTTGAGGTAACAAGCAATGGCTAACAAAAGCCTAATGGACTCAATTCTTGCAACAGGAGCAAATGTCTCCTCAAAATCAATTCCCTCAATTTGAGTATAACCTTGAGCAACTAACCTAGCTTTATTTCTAGTTATCACACCTTGCTCATCAGTTTTGTTCTTGAAAATCCATTTGGTTCCTATGACATTACCATGTGAGGGTCTAGGAACAAGAGTCCATACCTCATTCTTCTCAAATTGAATTAATTCATCTTGCATAGCCATAATTCAGTCAGCATCTTTTAATGCTTCAGCAACATTTTTAGGTTCAATTTTTGAAACAAAACAACAGAAACTTACCTGGGAGTATGCTGAGGAGCAACTCCATAAACCAGCCATATTTCTATAATCAACTTTGTCCTTTTGTCTAGTTCTCACTTGTGCATGCACATCTCCCACAACTTGTGAAGTGGGGTGGTTTTTCTGGATTTTAGAAGGAATATCCTTTGATCTATCCACACACCCATTCACATTACCTTCTGGAGCATCATCCTGATCAGAATCAGAGGAACTGTTCTCAGTTACAGGAGTTTGAGTGGATGTGGGAGCAGATGTGGAGGCAGATGTGTCCACATTCTTGGTTACATCCTTATCAGTTTCAACATGTTTATCAACACTGGAAGCTTCTTTTGATTTTTCATTTTGTTTCTTCATCCTTCCGAGTCCGGCCAAGCAACTTTGAAACATCATCCTCGCGAGTCTTGAGGTTAAGATCAAGTGAGTCATCAAATTTAACATTAGCAGATTCCATAATGGTCTTAGTTTTGAGATTGAAAACTCTGTAAGCTCTACTGTTAGTGGAATAGCCCATGAAAATTGCTTTGTCACTCTTTGAATCAAACTTGGACAGGTATTCTCTATCATTGAGAATATAACAAACACATCCAAACACATGAAAATATTTCACAGTTGGTTTCTTTCCAAGGAGGATTTGATATGGGGTGACAGTGCTACCAATCCTTAGGAACACCCTATTGCCAATGTGGCAAGCAGTGTTTAAAGCTTCTGCCCAAAATTTCTTGGACAAGTTCTTAGAACTTAGCATGACCCTAGCCATTTCTTGCAAGGTTCTGTTCTTTCTTTCAGCAATTCCATTTTGATGTGGGGTGATTGGTGCAGAAAATTCATGAGTGATTCCCTTAGAATTGCAAAAATTGGTGAACATTTGATTCTCATATTCAGTGCCATGGTCAGACCTTATTCTTACAGTCTTAAGGCCATAAAGGTTTCTCACCCTTTTGTACCAATTCTTGAATTCTCCAATTGTTTCTGACTTTTCTCTTAAGAACATTACCCAAGTGTACCTAGAATAATCATCAACACACACAAAGGCATACTTTTTCCTACCAAAGCTTTCTACTTGATAGGTCCCATTAAATCGGTGTGAATCATCTCCAAACATCTAGTTGTGGAGCATTGTTGGACCTTTTTATGTGATGCTTTTGTTTGCTTTTCCTTTTGACATGAACCACACATCGGGGTTCTTGAAGTTCGGTTTAGGGAGGTCTTTAATAGCTTCAAACCTTTGAAGTTCTTCCAGAGTTCTACAGCTAGCATGCCCTAATTTTTGGTGCCACAGATTGACATCATTAGCTTTTGAGCTTAGGCAAGAAAGATTGTCACCAAATTGGTAACAATTGTCAGCAGATCTAGGGCCAGTAAACACACAGGTATTATCCTTATCAAACACTTCACACAAGTGCTTATCAAACTTCACATAAAGATCATCATCACACAGTTGACTGATGCTTATTAGGTTGGCTTTCAAGCCTTCCACATGGTACACATTGTGCAATTTTGGGAGACCCTTGACATCTAGGGTTCCTTTCCCAACAATCTTTCCTTGAGCACCTCCACCAAAATTTACTTTCCCTCCATTTATCACTTCATAATCAAGAAGGACTGCTTGGTTTCCAGTCATGTGCCTAGAGCACCCACTATCAAAATACCAAGAGCCAGAGACAGTACTCTTGAGGGAAGAGTAAACAACATTGCAGGTGGTAATTGGTTTGGCCACCCACTGTTTAACAGTTTTCTTTTTGGGTTGTAGAGGTCTAAGATTGACAGGATGTGTGTTAGGATGTGCATACATCTTCTCACACATCTGAGGCTGATTGAAGTGACCAGATTTTTTATCAGCCTTGAGTTTGTAGCGAAGGGCCTAATGTGACCGGGAGCTAGGCAATAATGGCAGATGTAATGCCTCTTCCTAGGTCTTTTCTCACTCAAAATGACTTTTTCTTTAAAAGCTTGTTTTTCACAATTTTTGAGGTAGAAGCCTCACATCCCTCCTTTACAAAATTATTTTCAAAACCCAAACCAGTTTTGTCACGTTGACCTACAGAGAAAGCTTCTTCCATTTTCATTTTACTTTTGTTTAATTTAGTAAAGGTATTTTCAGCCTTTTCACATTCATTCTTGAACTTTCAAGGTCAACTTCTCTTTTGGTCACAAGGACTTCAAGTCTTGCAATGGTATCTTTTTGAGCATCATTTTCCTTTGAAAGAACAGCTTTTTCATCTTCACAGGCAGCTAATTTATCAGAAAGAGATTTATTTACCTTAACAAGTACCTCAATCTTGTCCAATCTTTTCATCCAATCTGTATGCAGCTCCTTGTATGTTGCAAAAAGTTTCTCATAGGGAATGTCCCTTTCTTCATCTTCATCATCTGAATCTCCTTTTACAGAGAAACAGTTCAGCAACAGTTCAGATGTGACACCAGATGTGTACACAACTGAGACTACATCCAAGGGATTTTCAGGATCATTTTCTTCTATATCTGCAGAAAAGGCATTAAACACAGAATGGCAATTTAAGACAGACATATTAGCCACTTCTTCTTCTTCATCCTCACTGTCACTAAGGGTAGCAGTTAAGCTCATTCCCTTCTTTTTAAGTGTGTTAGCACACTCATTGGCATAATGACCAAAGCCACGACATGCCCTACATTGGACAGATTCAGATGATTTATTTTCAAAACTTGGTTTCTTGAATCCAGTGTCAGTGCTTGGTTTTGATTTTTCAGGAGCACTGAGAGTAGGTTTGTTTGGAAATTTACTTATCCTTCTATTTTTCAGTATAGAACTGAATTTCTTTGAAATAAGAGCTACATCCTCATCTTCAAGATTAGACTTGTCAATTTCAGAGGATAATTCCACAAGCTCTTTTGGAAGTGCAGCAGCACTTTTGAGGGCAAGACTGTGTGTTTTGTTCTTTTTCTGAGCCTCAAGGTTAAGCTCAAACACAGTCAGGATTCCTATGATTGTGTCAAGACCTACAGTGTTTGTGTCCTTTGTTTCCTCAATCACAGCCACTTTAATGTTAAACCTTTCAGGCAAGGTCCTTAAAATCTTACTTACAAGTCTTGCATTGGAGATAGATTCTCCTAGACTTGTGCATTCATTTGAAATTTCATGAATCTTAGCAGCATATGACACAATGTCCTCAGTTTCTTCCATTCGAAGTAACTCAAACCTATCCATTAAAATTCTAAGCCTGGTAGCCTTCACACTTGGTGCTCCCTCACATTGAGTTTGCAAAATATCCCAAGCAGTTTTGGCTATGCTCTCATTAGTTATAAGTTTGTACATATTCCCAGAAACATGGCTGGAAATAGCACCCATAGCTTTTGAATTGTAATTAGCAGCTTGTATTTCATCAAGAGTCCATTGCTCTTCAGGTTTTCTTTCAAAAAAGGACTCACCAACACCAGAAGATGGCTTTTTCTCCACAGTAGGAGGTTGCCATGCAACAAGAATACACATCCAAGCCCTTTCATCAATACTTTTGATGTAATTTCGCATCTTAGACTTCCAAAGAGAATAATTGGTGTCATCCAAGACAGGAGGCCTATTTTGGTGATTTTGGCATTCCATAATGACTACACTTTCTGGATCAACACTCAGTAATATTTCGAGAGTTGGCTCTGATACCAATTGAAAGTTTCGTGTAGCTAGGAAACTTAATCACACAACAGCCAAAGGATGTGAGTACAGATGTGTCTCACAACTGTCCACACATCCACAGATAATGCAGCGGAATAAAGTAATTAAAAACAAATTAAATGCAATAACTCAAGAGTTATATACGCTTACTGATCAATGTGATCAGCAAACTAGGCTTACGCCCAAAAACTTTTCACTATAAAAACTTTCGTTTCTTACAAAAACAAATAAGTGAAAAACTAAAATATGAAAATACTAAACGAGTTCTAATCACCTTCTATGACAAGAACAACTCCCCTTTCCCAAGTAGGATCTATTCTAGTCAGAAGTAAAACAAGAGAACTCTATGAAAACCTAGATGTGAGTTACGGATGTAAGGCACAACCTTCACTCACAACCTAAAACAATAATGTCGAATACAATGAAGTGTATGTAATTTTCTCTCTAAAATTCCCGTTACTTCTCATGTGCTGAATGCCTTGTATTTATAGTGCACCATGGAGAAGATCTTCATGCAATCGACCTCTTTCTTTGTGAGATTCCTTTTCCTATATGAAAACATAAAACACACTCACAAGGAAATCAAATATTAGTAGGTTAGTCCTAATATAAAACTATGTACATAAATAAAAGATATTTACTATATTTACAATTCCTAGTCAAAGTAAGATACTTATAAATCTCCATGAAAGTCTCAAAATCTACTTACCATAATAGAGATCTTTTTAAATAAGGAAACATAAATATGTTCCCATAAAACACACGGTTTCACAATAACAATACCATGAAATGGGTCAATCCAATAGATATAACACCAAAGGCCCAACAACAAATATCAGTCGATCAATCTCATTATCCGACCATCCTTGATCCCAACCTAGCTTCGTACGACATACGATTATCTAATTGTACAATTTCTATCTGGCTAATGCACAAAGTTTGGATGACCTCGAATACTCAGGCGACCTCGACCTACAGACACGTGCGTCTATCTACGATCCAATCCGTAACCGTCTCCTACAATCACGGAGATCGTTACGCATACATTGTCTCCACGATTTAAGGGATTCGATACGATCATACATCATTACTATATATAGCATACAACGTTAAAAGGTAATGTATTTTTTGATATTTTGAGATTATGTTGTTCTATACAGTTACATATAAGTTCATAACATTATATCTCATCAACACGCCAGAGGGTATTAGCCGTAGACTAACCCGGCTAGTCGTTTGTTCGTGATTTCAGGTCACATTTGCCATGAATCAACCAATTGATGGACTAATGCTGATCTGGATCGTTTCCTGCGTCATCAGTTTGGTTTCATTGCCCCAAAACAACAACGTTAAACCTCAAAACCTCACACAATCGTAAGCATGGTATCCGATGCACGTACTACTACTTCCTCCAGTGAGACAATGCTCAAGAATGCGGGGAGAAACACAGATGTAGGTAGACTTGCCCAACCGGTTCTGAAACGCCGGTTCGAATCGAAACCGAAACCGACCAAGAACCGGCGGGAAACCGCAACCGGTGAACCGTGAACCGCCCTTGAACCGAACCGTCGGTTATTCGGTCAGATTACGATTTTTATTTTTCAAAATCGGTGAACCGGCGGTTCATGAACCGTGAACCGAAATCGGCGGTTCAGACGAGGATAACGGCTATAATAACGGCTACTTGATCTGGGCCGTTGATTAGGCTGATCTGACGATTCCTATTAGTTTCTCGTTAGATAACGACTTTCTAGCCGTTTTAGGGGCTAAAATGTAAAAAAAACACTTTTTCTCTCCATTTTCCAACCTATAAATACGCTCCCCCTCCCTTCATTTTTTCACACAATTCTCAACTCATTCTCTCAATCTCTATATTATCTCAAACTCTCAAAGTCTCCATAATTCCAATTTTTCCACATAATTCCATTTTTTTTCACAAAATTCCATTTTTTCACAAAAAAAATGTCTTCATCTCGTGGCGTCGGTGGCGAGAGGGGAAAGAAGAAGTAGGCCACTAGCAATCCAACTTCGCATCCAATTTTTCCCGTCGATGATACCATTTGGGATAATATACAATCAAATGAAACGCTCGAATTGAACGATGACGAAGTTGATACAACATTTTCAATGGGTGGTTGTGGTCATACCCAAGGGAGTAATATTCAAACTACTCAAACCCAAAGTGAAGCGCTAGGTGGTGGTCAAATCTGAGGTCGAGGTCGAGGAGATCGAACCACGGGGAGGTCTGACATCATGATCGTGCACTTTACAAAAGTGTCAATTGAAGGTACCAACAAATACATTGTTTATTGCAACTATTGCCCTTCCACATTTTCCTTTACCCATGGATGTGGTTATGGGTCATTTAAAAGACACTTGGAGTCAAAGCACCCCGACCAAGTTGGAGATTCCCAAAATCAAACACAACTACAAGGATTTACGGGATCCTCACAAGGTACGTCTTCGCAATTATTTAAATTTGATAATGCAACGTATAGAAGAGAAATGGCAAAATATACTGCTGCTAAAGGATTACCCTTTAATTTTGCTAATGATACATTATGGTCTAATATGGCACAATTTTGTTTAAATCCCGCAAAATTAATAAAAATACAAGTACTCGTGATTCTAAAGCCCAATATCTACAAGGAAAATTAACTTTAATTAATACGTTTAAAGATTTATCACAAAAATTATCAATGTGTGCCGATATATGGAGTGATCATTGGCAAACTCATAACTATATAGGAATTATATGTCATTGGATTCATAGTAGTTGAAAAATACAAAAACGGTTAATTGCATATAAATCTTTTGATACTGTTCATAACGCTCAAAATATTTGTAAAAAAATTTCTAGAGTTTTACAAGAATATGGATTAGTTCACAAAAAAATTTCAATTGAATTTGATAATGCTGCTAATAATACTGCTAGTTTACAATCACTCATTGAAATTTGTCAACCATCCATTAGTGGTAAATTTTTTCATGTTAGGTGCATATGTCATATTTTAAATTTGTGTGTGCAAGATGGTTTATCAACTTTAAAGGAACATGCCCCAATTAAGAAAGTTCTTGCTCATCTAATGAGAAATCACAATGTAACAAAATTGTTGATTAGATTTTGTAAAACAAATAATGTCCCACCTAAAAGATTTTCCCTAGATGTTCCAAACCGATGGAATTCCACTTATAAAATGTTATCCGACTCTTATGATTTCCGTGAACTATTGTGTCAGTTTTTTCAACAAATAGAGTATCCTACTATAATATTGCCTCATCAATGAGATGTTTGTCATAATTTTAAAGAAAATTTTAAAGTTTTTAAAGAGGTTACCGTACAATTATCCGGTTCTTACTATCCCACTTCACCGATAATTTTAGAATACGCCGCTAAAATTAGTTATACATTTATGCATTTTAAAGATTGTCCAATTTTAGGTGAATGTATTAGTATGATGAGAATAAAATGACTTAAATATTTTTTGAACATTCCCCCATTGTTTTAGTAGCTAAACTATTAGATCCTAGGATAAGAGAAGATGATTTAGAATAAATACTTGAATATTATTATAAGAATCTATTTCTCACCGGCATTGATTTTATGTTAGATAGACCTATCACAAAGGCAAAAGACGTTGTAACTAGTACTAAAAATATTTTATATGACCTTTATAGAGAATATTATAATCTTTTTGGTAATATCGTTTACCCTAGTAGTGAAAATGTAGGTGCTAGTAGTTCTCATGATGATAGCGATCCCTTTAACTTTATAGATAATTTAATTAGTTCTAGAAGTAAAAAAAGGTCAACGAGGTGGCTCCACTTATGTTGAACTTGAAAATTATTTAACCACTTCTTTTGAGCCTATAGAAGAATTTGATATTGTAAAGTGGTGGGCACGAAGGGCAAACAACTTTCCTATTATATCCTTGATAGCAAAGGAGATCCTAGCCGCTCCCGCCTCAACCGTCGCCGTAGAAAAAGTATTTAGTGTAGGAGGGTGTATCTTGTCTGATCGAAGGTCAATGTTGTCTCCATATAATTTAGAATATCAAATGGTGCTCGGTGATTGGCATAAAGCCGATCTACAACTTCAAGATAAAAGAAGTAGTTTCGAGGAGGAAGTGGACTTTGATGAAGATACATTGGGGAGCGAAGCCGAATGAACTACGCCGCTCTTTAGACTTTAGATTAGGTTAATTGTAATTTTATATATTAGACTTTAGATTAGATTTATTTTTATTTAATTGTAATAGTTAGGTTGAGGTAAAGGCTCCTAAATGTCCCCCCTTATTTATAAAAGGGTAAGGTTGGTTGTCCCCCTCTTTGTAATTTTATTTTAATTAATAAAATTTAAGGTTACCGTCTCATTTTTCTTTTATATACTTTCGTTTATTTTTAAAAAGTTAAGTTTTATTTCTTTCAAAATTCATAACTTTTTTTATATAACTTTTTGCAAAAAATGTATGTAGTAAACAAAAGTCTAAAATAGTCTTCTTTATCTAATTTTTTTTTTAAAAGTTAACTTTTTTATATAACTTAACATAAATTGTTAAAAAGTTAACTGTTTTTTAAAAAAGCTGTTAAAAATTTAACTTTTTAACAGTTAGGCTGTTAGGGGGCTTAGGGCGACCGCACCAACAAGTTAGGGCGACCGCACCAAAGTTTCTGCCCATTTTCAAAATTTTTTTAATGTTGGTTCAAACCTTGAACCGGAATCGTACGGACGGTTCATAACCGTGAACCGGAATCTTCCAAATCCGGTGTCGTTACGATTCATTCCTCCCCGGTTTAGTGAACTGCCGGTTCAGAATCGGAACCGCCGATCTGAAACGGCTGGGCATGACTAGATGTAGGTGCCGAAAATCGCACTGCACTTTGCCTCCTCCCCCGCAGGGATATCCCACTATGAGGGCAACTCGCTCCAACAGTGTGGCTGATGGCGCGAGTTTGTAAGATGGGAGAAGGCAGAAAAGGCCTATGCCTAACCAAGGGGTAAGCCAGCAACCGAAGCGGGTCCAAAAAGGTTGAACAGCTGCAAGCAACATTGCAGGTCCCTCAGCTTCTCACCTTAGTAGGAAAGATACTTTGCTAGAGCGGGCTAGGTTGCTGCGGAGCATGCTCGAACTGAAGAACGAATTACTCGAGCTACCTGAGTCTCCTAAAATGGACGACAGAAGATCGCAAATGGTAGCTCCATCTCTCACCTCTCATAGACGGGATAACGGAGGTCCTACACTTTCTGGTGAAGAAAAGAGGAATGAAATAACTCCCGCCTCCCACATTTCAATAGATCAAACTGGGGACCTATGGGATAGGCTCAACAAGCAAAGAGAATAGGATGTCGACTCAGCTCAGAGGAGGCAACTCGAAGTTGACAGGGCTCAGCGTAGGTCGCTACAAAGGGGAGAAAGGTTGTTTCCCCGACGGGAAAGGAGAGAATTAACTCCCCCAAGGAATGAGAGACAAAGGACCCTCTATAGGAGGGAACCCCACCGTGAGGAGAGACAAAAGTCTAACTCAGTCTCCCACCAAAGAACAGACATGGATGTTAGGGAGCTTCTCAACTTAAAATGAAGATTAGATAATATGGAGGCAGATCGGGTAGCAACCAATGGGAAGGTCAAACAAAATGATTGTACTCTTCGACCTTTGGCCAAGGATATGGTCGACAGAAGGCCTCCTGCAGGGGTCAAGCTGCCCATATTAGAAAAATATTCAGGCGCGACCAATGACTTGAATCATATGCAACACTTTGAGGCTACTATGTGTTTGGTCTCTACTGAGGATGATGTGCTATGCAAGGCATTAACCAGCACCTTCACAGGTACATCATTGACTTGGTTTCATGGTCTAACCACCGACTGCATTACCTCATGGAGTTACATGAGGAAGAAGTTCCTAGAAAGGTTCTCTACCGCGGAGGCCCATAAGAAAACAGTGACCGACCTAAACAACTTGACTCAGGGTAAGACAGAGAATACCATGAGTTACTTTACCAGATTTAAAGAGTTGGTCGATCAAATTGAGGAAAACCTCACAGATAGGGAGGTCATCAACTATTTTTGAAATGGAGTATCCTCTCCCGATATGGATTACGAGCTCCAGGTTATGAGGGCGACCACGAGGAAAGAGCTGTTTGAGAGGGCCTATGATATGGTCGTGGCTGAGGAACGGAAGGAGAGAAAGAAAGATAAAGGCTCAAAACATTTTGAAGTTAGTGAGTCCACAAATGGGGGACATCCAAATAATAACGACAACAAGGGGAAAAACATAACTAGGGCGACTGAAAGAGTCCCTAAAAACTTCACCCCACTCACGATTAGTTGGATTGAGATCATGAACATGGTCGACCTAGGTCATCCTGCCCCAATGAATACGCAAAATAAATCACAAGGGGTAATGGTAGGTGTTGTGAGTATCATAAGGACACCGGGCACAGCACGGAAGAATGTATGAGTTTGAAGAGGATCATCCAAAAATGGGTGAATGAAGGAAGGTTGGATAGGTTTGTGAAGGGAAATCGTCCTGCAGGAGGAGATCGACCTATAAGAGGTATGCCAGAGCCAAGACAACCTAGACTAACATTGGGGGTAATTGCTGAGGAGACAAGCAACACTGCCCTAAAGCACATGATCTTCATGTTAAGCAAAGCTCCTTATGTGCCTTACAGGAGCTGTGTTCAAGAGGAGGTAATCAGTTTCTATCCTTATGAGCTAGCTGCCAGCATGGCTACAAAGGAGCAGATTTTGGTGATTCCAGGGCTCTTTGATGACTGCACGTCAAGTAGAATCTTGGTCGACATGGGGGCCTGCAAGGACATTCTCTATTACAAAATCGTCCTATACATGGGATTGACAGACGCCAGGTTGTCACCATACTCAGGTCAGCTAGAGGGCTTCACCAATCACAGAGTTGATGCCAAAGGACAGATAGAGCTGGAGGTCGACACCGGACATCATCCCTTAAAAACAATAGCTAAGATAACATTTATAGTCATTGATCTTATAAGTGATTACCATGCAATATTGGGTATACCTGGGCAGGTTGCTCTAGGGATGGTGCCTTCAATTCCCCATCAAAGGGTCAAGTTTCCCACCATGTTGGGAGTTGGGTGCGTCCTAATCATGGCTAGAGAGCATCTGGATCACGTTCTTCGATCCAAGAAGAAGATGGAGTTGGAAATTGACACTCCAGAAGCGAGCTAGAAGTTATCAAAGTCTGTCACCACTACTTCCAGATTATCCACGATCTGGTGTATAGAAGAGGCGACATATCCCTCATATGACCACGTCATGAATGAGCCGACACATCCCTCTAAAAACACTTGGGTTGCAACAGATACAGTTTTGGTCAACCATATCATCATTGGCGACCTATGCCTCCAAATCAACCAAAAATAAGGGGCCTCCAATGGGGAAATAGCTGATGATCTAGATGGCATGATCGAAGATAAAGCTCCACACTTGGGAGCTGAGGAAATAAAAAGGGTCAGCGAGAT
>JAFEMH010007395.1:0-91310 GCA_022495995.1 Adenophora triphylla var. japonica
TCAAATCGAGTATTTCATCCAATTTGGATGAACTCAGATATGAGTTTTTTGAAGGTGGATTCAGCTAGGTTGAGTTCTGAAGCCTTGATTTTTATCGTCAAGATCCACCTCTCCTAATTAATTAGAGCTTCTAGCCGAGTCAAGGAGTTCTTAAGATCGCCGATTTTCCTTTTTCAAGAAAAAAACCACCTCATCTTGTTCTCCTCTTTCCATTCCACGCAGGAGGGGATTTATAGAGGTTTTTTAATTCATACAAATGAAGCTTCATCTTTATCGAAGATCATTCTCTATATAACTACCTCTCGAATTTAAATCAAGCAGAACCAAAGCAAACTAAGATCATTAACAAGGTCATACTCTGCTCGAGTACTTCGTTGGCGCCACAGTATTGCAATTCCGGGACGCACACTTTCGGGGCAACACTTTCTCGAAGAAGTCACCAATGTTGTGTCAAGTGTTGTCAAATCGAAGCGGCAACACTTGAAGTGACACTCTCATTCAAATGGTAGACTCTTCTACCGTGGGCTATCATGACCACTTGCTCCATCTTTTCTTCTTTCTCCGTTTCTCCTTCCTCCTCTCTATCACTAAAAGATACCCCACAAGTTTTTGCCCGCCTTCTCAAGGTAAGAAGCACATATCTACTTGGCATAGTGACCCCAACCGGAACAAAGCATGACATTGAATCAATTCTCAATGTACTTAGGATCGGACCGGATCCTTTCCGAGGATGCACGCCTAGGTGGGGTATCCTTTTTGATTTGGAGTGGTATAGGACTCTCTCCTTGGCACAAAACTAGAGGTTTTCGCCGTTTAGTCCTTAGCTTTTACCTCGCACTTTCTTAAATTTTCTAACCATAGAATTATATCTCTTTGCAAGTAAAGCTACACTAGTATTTTATCTAACTCCTCGAAGACTTCATCTTCATCATCCGCACATGTGTTCCGAAGATTCAACTTTTAAGGCGGTAATATTCTTGCCTTTAGAAGCCTCCGTTTGTTCATTGAGATTCAACTCAAAGTTTTTCAAAATACTCATTAAGGAGTTAATGTCCATTGTTGAAAGATTATAGGGCCTCTTCCAATAGCCGAAAACTTTAATATATTAAAACGTTCGGGAAGAGTACGAATAGCTTTTGAAACAAGTTGTTTATTTGTAAAAGGCTCCCCTAATACTTGACAAGCATTTGAAATATCAATCAACTTTTTCTGCAAATAAGACGAGATTTCTTCATTTTCACCCATTCTTAATCTTTCAAATCTACTAGTGAGACCTCTAAGCTTTGTTTCTGGAAGTCACGCCAGATTCTCCTTCACAAAATCTTTGTAAAGTATCCCAAGCATCTTTTGCAAGAGGGACTATTTTGAATGAAGGCCTGAACATATGCATGTCAATCCATTCATAGATGGCATTTCAAGGCCTTTTCATTAAAACTAGCAAGATTATTCTCTTCAATTGTCCACTCAAATTCAGTGTTTGACTTGACGAACGTCACCACTGCTAATTGCCTAGAGGAAGCATTGGAACATAATAACCATTTAAAATAGATCCGCCATGTTCAAGATCAATTGATTTTGATATGAAAGAGCATAGACGAAGTCTTCCAATAAGCATAATTTAGATCCGTCTAAAACCGGTAATCTCTTTTGATTAGGGTTAGGCAAGATCATAAGCCATGACAAAAGGGATCTAAACACTTAGTATATACAAGTGCAAGGCTCGAAGTACCAATTGAAATTGTCTATGGCTTAGAACAAGCTTTGAGGCGAAACTCACAAGGTGAGACGGAACTCACAAGTGTTTGGTCTTTAGCTGTTGGCAACACTAATGCAACAACACATACACCCAATTTCTAGAAAAACACAAATTAATAGAAATAAATATAAATTGCAGCGGAAGTAGATTAAAGCAATAGACACAAGAATATAATTTTTATCAAGTTATATAAAATATATAACTCTGACGTGGCGAGCCAAGACGGCAAGAGACCTTTCTATTAATAATATGGAATTCAATACAAGGTCATTAAGAAGCTTCCTTAATGATAAACGGAATCTCGGGATTAACTAGCAGGAACAGTACAGTATAGCACGCATATTTCTTCTTCAAAATGAACACTCAAAACCTCACAAAAATATAAAAATCGTATATGTAAATTCTCGAGTTGTTGGACAAAGTGTCGCGACTTATTACTGAATGGCAAACACTTGAGCAGCAGAATTCTACTTCTTGTGCAAGATTTATGCTTTTCTGAATTGGATGATTTTCAATGAAGATCCACTCGCACCATTTATTTATAGGCCACAAAGTCTTGGAGCCTATCTCAAAAATGATCGTACTAATGTACTTTGGAGTTAGTTTCCTCCATTTATGCGCGCTTCTCGCCTCAAATGTAGGAGACTACAGTGCTTCTCTCTGCTTCTCTTCCTTGTACTCCTAGCCTGTTAGAAGCCTTGTACTCACTCTGTTCTCCCCCTGAATAGCTGAATAAAATATCTTTTTGC
This sequence comes from Adenophora triphylla var. japonica, assembly GCA_022495995.1. NCBI lineage: Eukaryota > Viridiplantae > Streptophyta > Magnoliopsida > Asterales > Campanulaceae > Adenophora > Adenophora triphylla. The sequence continues at coordinate 2,506 of JAFEMH010007395.1, forward strand.
TTTTGGTCATTAATTACAACAAAATAAACACATGTTTTTATCCTTCAGTTAATTACTCCTTCTCGTAACTCTCCGCCCTCGGACGTATCTCTCGTTGCTCGATTTCAAGCTCATTTTAAGGTGACTAACTACCTGTTATATAAACATTAATTTACCCATTAATATTTGTGAAAAATACAGAATTACCTCAGATGTCGTCAATTCCAAATGGCATACTTCATGCAACAGCCAGCCGGCAACACCGGCTTGCAACACTTGGGATAACATTCTGTATGGCAACACAATGATCTTGAGCATTAACAAGTATTATTTTTGCTTACGATATGTATTTAATGAAGGGATATAAGTTTCTTATTGAGAGAATAAGAAGTTTTATATTTATATTAAATGATATGCTTTATTGTATCAAGTGCAGATTCATTTAATGGCTTTTATGTTCTTTGAAGTTGATGAAACAAAATAATGTTGGAAAATGTTTATCATGGACAAGAAGTCTAAATCAAATGACGGGAACAACTCGCTTCACTGTGATATTACCGGCTTTGTCAAATAAACTATAAACGACATCTCTAAAACTCCATAAGGATGGTATGTTAAGACTGGCACAATGATTCTATGAAGTCATATGAGACATATGCGAATCTTGCTTATCGGGCAAGAATGCCAAACCACCCTACACCTAACTATGAGTAGAAAGTGGCTAGTGACTATCGGGCTATCGCTAATAAATACCGATGCAATGTGGACCTAAAATGAGCGCATTCAAGATTGCTAGGGAGGATTCTCGGTCTTTCACATTACGCCCATTTACAGGGATGACTTACTCTCCAGATATGGATATGTCTATCTCGATGAAGTCGCAAAGAGGGAATCGTCTTAAGATGTTTAGAACATTTCAAAATGAAAGGGCAAATCAACTTGGCAAAAACTATTAAAGCACTTCGATTCTATCGTGGTGGCATGAATATTTGAGCCAAGAGTTTGACAACTCAATTTCTCAAAAAGCATGGAGATTGTTTCAGTGAGTGACTACACTCTAATACCAGCAATTGAAATGCGTGGGTTCTGAGAGGAGAAATGCAAAACCTTTATTGAAGATATGGTCTCGTTCTCACGATAAGTCAAGTTGACCTTCCTATTTCCCTTTCGGGACATGCATTAGAGGCATCTTACGCTTTGGGCACAGTCCCAATGCAGTCCCTCGACTAGACCCCGACATTCTAAGACCCACATGAGATGTGGCATGAAAGAAAACCTAGTTTGTCTTTCATGAAGACTTCGGGGTCAGTTGGAAGCTTTGCGTGAAGAGACTTGTCTCTCGATGAGTTAGCACCTACAACTGACAAGGTTATTTTCATTGGTTACCCTAAGAGAAACCAAAGGGGTATTACTTTTTACAACCCCGCAAATGCAGTAAACAAAGTCTTCGTCATTCAAAGTAGTGTACCTTCTTGAGAAACGAAATTCTTTTCAAGAAAGGAACTAGCTGAGAGTAATGTTGATCTTCAAGAAAATTCAAGAGCCCGAAAATAACATGGAACCGATAGTAGAGAAGGCCGAACCAAATCCACAAGGAGCCGAGAACCGGCTCCCAAGATCCACAAGTCCAATCGTAGGATCGGATAGGTTACGGTATCCGCAGGTCCCGAGAGATAATGAATTTCGTGTCGGGAAAGTAATGAAGTGAAATTCATTAACAATGACGTAACCTACTTCCTATCAAGAGGTGAATGTCCATTTCCTGATTCGATTCAAGCAAAATGGTTGGAGGCCATGGAATCCAAATTGCAATTCATGTCTGACAATCAAGTTTGGAACTTGATTCGAGCCACAGAAAGGTTCTTCAAGGTAAAAAACATAGGCGTTCATGCAAGTGGATCTTCAAGAAGCACTGATAATCGATTTAACATGGACGGGAAGGTGCAATACTTACAAGGCTAGCTTCTTGTAGCAAGAGAGATATAGGCAAACTCATGGTAGTCTTACAGACTATGATGAAACCTTTTCGCCTGATCGTTGTAATATTTAAGTCTCATAGGGAATTTTAATTGTTATGATCCGCATATTATGACTACATGAGATATGACAAATGGATGTCAAAACGACTTTCCTAATCACCTGGGAAGTTACCTCTGAGGATGCTGTATAAGAGGGCCTGACATAACGCAAGGTTGACTTATCGATCCAAGAAATTCTAACAGGTATGCAGAGTTGCAAAGGTCCATATATTGATTGAATCAGACTGAAGTTTCTAGGGAGCGCTTCGTTGAATCTTCATTTTGACGAAAAGATCAAAGAATTTGGTTTTGTCAAGAAATCTAAGGCACGTTTAACCCTGCACGAGATAATAGAAATTCAAAATGATCAACACAGATATTATTTCTCTTCTTATTGTATGTAGATGATATCTTACTCATTGGAACTCACATTCCCGACATTCGACCCCCGCATCACAAGTCTCGTTAGGTGGAAGTGTTTCTCAATGAAAGATGTGGGCGAAGCCACATATATCCTTGGGCATCAAGATCTATAGAGATAAATCTAAAAGGGTTTGGTCGAAGTACCTACATCGACAAGGTTCTTAGAAGATTCAAGATGGAAAATTCTAAGAGAGGCAACTTGCCAATGGGTTATGGTGTTACTTAGGAGAGAATCAAGGTCTCAAGACAACCTGAGAGCGACTAGAGCGTTATAACGAGAGGAATGAGGTTCCATACGCTCGCCATTGGATCTATCATGTATGCCATGATTTGTACTAGATGTCTCGTATGCTCTAAATATGACGAGTCGATACCAATCCGATCCTAGTGAGAACCATTGGATGGCGGTTAAAACGATCCTAAAAGTACTTAAGAAGACTAAGGATGTGTTCTTTGGTCTTTGGAGGGATGGAAAAAGATCTTGTTGTAAGAGGTTACACCAGATGCTAGCTTCCAAACCTACAAGGATGATTTCCAATCGGCAATGATTTGTGTTTATGCTTAACGGAGGTGCAATTTGTTGGAAGAGTTCCAAGCAGTAGTACCATAGCCGATTCTACAACCGAGGCCGAATATATAGCGGCATTCGATGCAACTACAGGCAAATAAGATCAAAAAGTTCATTAGCGACTTGAAAGTTGTTCCAAGAATCACTAATCCGGGTGGGAACTTTATTGTGACAATAATGGTGCCATTGCGCAAGCAAAGGAACCAAGGTCACATCGTTGATCCAAACATATACTTAGACGTTTTCATCTCATTCAAGAGTTCATTGATCAGGGAGACGTTAAGATATGCAAAGTATTAATCGATGACAATATTGGGGATCCGCTTACAAAGCCCCTCGCACAAGCAAAGCATGATGGTCATGTGAGGTCCATGGGTATACGATACATAGATGGATCCTAGTGAAAGTGGGAGATTGTTGGTGTAATGTTCTAGGCGTTTAGTTGTGTTTGACTTATAACTTAAACTGATATGTAATTGTCTTTATCATTTATTATAGAGAAAGTTTATTTGGTTCATTATATGTTTACATGTTTATTATATTGAACTGCGTCCCTAGTTATTATGAATAGTTAGTATAAGTTGGTAATGGATAATCATAGAGATGATTATATGCATGTGATGCACATTACACTTATGGATACTTGCTAGAGAACAAGTGTTGGACATGACCTAACACGCGATTTATGAATTTAGTCATATGTGTCATGATTAAATCTCATGATAGTCGTGTCATTGAATCCTTTGAACCTAAGATTATCATCTACCACATGATGAACATTGTGTTTGATATAGCCTAACACTATCTTTAATCGGATAGCAATAAGGGCTATGTTGGCATGATTGGATTCTTGTAGGGGAGAATGATAAGTCAAGACGGGATTTGTCCTTCGGGTTGAGAGAGATGTTTGTTCGGGCTCCCTCGATGAATGATGTTGATGAAATGTGTGGCCACACTCAAGTGATTTGATAGAGATCAAATGCATTTGGATTATCAACATATTCGGAATCGAGAAAGCATTGAACATTGTGAGTTGACATGGACCATGACTCATGTTCAATTTGACATGGTGGATAAATGAATTGTGACATTTATATCTATCAAAGAATCAAGCTTTGATGTTTATTTAATTGGGTGGACATAATGACTTGCTAGAAGTCAATTATGTCTTGTGAGGTTGATGTTTCAGCTCACTACCAACAAAAAATATAATTTCTAAAGGGTCACACACAAAAAAAGGGATTAAAAATGGCTTAATGGTGAAATTCTGGGTTCAAGGGACGACGCTCACCCATATGGACGACTCGATCTCGGGGGACGACTCCTCCCCGCTGACCCAACTATTCACCAAAGCAGACAAATGAATCGTAGTGCATGCCTAGGACGACTCGTGCCCTATGGGACGAGTCGTGCTCACGACTCGCCCCCGGGTACGACTCTGCTCAAGCTGGGAAGCCCGTTTGGCTTAAAAAGACTCTTTTTCCTAAAGGTTAGGAATTTATAAACAACTATAAATAAAATTCTTTTGTCCGGTCATAGGTGACGAAAATTAGAGTTTTAGAAACACTAATTGGTTGATTTTGATTACGAATCAAAGATCAAATCTATAGATTCATTCTACCAAAAGCCATTGATTGTTGAATATTGATTCAACAATCGGGGATCATCTAGCAATCAAACAAGAAGTGTTCTTGGTCCGTTCAAGCAGGTGTATTACCGATAGAGGGTGATTACTTTATCACCAAAAGCTTGAAGACTTCAATCGTTGATTCATCACCAAGTAAAGAACAAAGAGAAGATCAAAACTTCATCTTTTTGAGATTCGTTTTTGAGATTCAATTTGAAGATTCATTTTCGAACAAACTTAATCTAATTCATGGTATGTAAATCTATTTCATGTTTTTCATCTCTTCATGCTAGACAGATGGATTCAAGGGCTAGGATTTTTGTTTTTTTCAAAGTTCTTCCGCTGCGTTTGTAATCCCAAAATTCAATAGAGTAGTTATTTACCGACGAAATTTTACCGACGGACGCACTCCCTCAATATTATCGACAGAAATAACGAGGAATATCGACAAATTTTTAATTTGCACTTGCCCGAAAATTTCCTTTTTAAATTTACATTTTATACGATGGAAAAGATGAATACTCCCTCCGTCCCAATAAAAGCTTCACTAATTACCCAAAAGGGCGTCCCGTTAGAAGCTTCACCTTTCCTTTTTTGGCAAAGAATTTTCGCTATTTTCTCCACTCATTCTCTCTCCTAATTCACTATTACACTCACAACACTTTTCAAATTTACTATTCCCTCCACTAATTCTTCTCCTATTTTTAAATTACACTCACAACATTTTTTTTTCCCACCCATTTCCATAATATGCGTGCCCACCCAAAAGGGTGAAGCAATTGTTGGGACGTGAGTTTCTCCGATAATATCGGATATTATCGAAGATAATTCGATATATAAATTAAAACCTACCCTCCACTCCCAGCTTAAATCTCTGTAATCGCCGTATAATTTAGCTAAGAAGTTAACTCTCCCTCGTGAAATCTCGACAAAGATGGTTGCTGCGACGCCACGATGCCGCCGAACGCGGCTGGCGGAAACCTAACATCGATGGGAACCCAACAGCAACCTCAACCGCAATGGGCCTGTAGAGGTGCCCATCCGGCTCAAACCGCCGGCTCGGCCTCCGAACCGCTTGGTTCACGGTTCCACCAAGCATTGGAACCGAAACCGGCCCGCTTGTCACGGTTCCGGTCCCGGCTCCGAACCGGCCGTACGGCTCCGGTTCCGGTTCTAAACCGGTTAATTTCAAAAAAAAAAAAAAAGATTTGGGCGGTCGCCCAAGAAGGGCCGAAATGACTCGGGCGGTCGCCCATGTGTCCAGCTTTAAAAAAAATGAATGAAAGGCTTCGGGCGGTCGCCCAAGATGACCAGGCATGGCCGCCCAAGTGTCCAAATTCTTCAAAAAAAAAAATTACAAGTTAAATTCTTAACAATTTCGTTAAATTTACAAAAGTTAATTTTTTGCAAAAAGTCATATAAAAACTTAACTTTTTTTAAAAATAAACGAAAGTATATAAAAGAAAAAGGGATTGTAACCCTTAAATTTTATTAATTAAAATAAAATTACAAATGAGGGGGACAACCAACCTTACCCTTTTATAAATAAGGGGGGACATTTAGGAGCCTTTATCTCAACCTAACTATTACAATTAAATAAAAATAAACCTAATCTATAATCTAATCTATAAAATTACAATTAATTAACCTAATCTAAAGTCTAAAGAGCGGCGTAGTTCATTCGGCTTCGCTCCCGATGTATCTTCATCAAAGGCCTCCTCCTCCTCGGAACTACTTCTTTTATCTTGAAGTCGTAGTTCGGCTCTATGCCAATCGCCGAGCAACATTTGGATATTCTAAATTATATGGAGACAACCTCGACCTTCGATCGGATAAGACATTTCCTCCTACACTAAATACTTCTTCTACGGCAATGGTTGAGGCGGGAGCGGCTAGGATCTCCTTTGCTATCAATGATAGAATAGGATAGTTGTTTGCCCTTCGTGCCCACCACTTTGCAATATCAAAATCGTCTATAGGCTCAAAAGAAGTGGTTAAATAATTTTCAAGTTCAATATAAGTGGAGCCACCTCGTTGACGTTTTGAGTTCTAGAACTAATTAAATTATCTATAAAGTTAAAGGGATCGCTATCTTCGTGAGAACTACCACCTACATTTTCACTACTAGGAGGATAAACAATATTACCAAAAAGATCATAATATTCTCTATAAAGTTCATATACAATTTTTTTAGTCTCAATTACAACGTCTTTTGCCTTTGGGATAGGTCTATCTAAAAACAAATCAAAGCCTATGGGAAATAGATTTTTATAATAATAATCTAGTATTTGTTCTAAACCATCTTCTCTTATCCTAGGATCTAATAGTTTAGCTACTAAAAACAATGGGGGAATGATCAAAAATATTTAAGCCATTTTGTTCTCATCTTGTTAATACATTCACCTAAAATTTGATCATCTTTAAAATGCATAAATATGTAACTAATTTTAGCGGCGTGTTCTATAACTAACGGTGAAGTGGATAGTAAGAACCGGATAATTGTACGGTAGCATCTTTAAAAACTTTCAAAATTTTCTTTAAATTATTACAAATATCCCATTGATGGGGCAATATTATAGTTGAATACTCTATTTGTTGAATAAACTGACACAATAGTTCACGAAAATCATAAGATTCGGATAACATTTTATAAGTGGAATTCCATCGGTTTGGAACATCTAGGGAATATCTTTTAGGTGGGATATTATTTATTTTACAAAATCTAATCCACAATTTTGTTACACTATGATTTCTCATTATATAAGCAAGAACTTCCTTAATTGGGGCTACATGTTCCTTTAAAGTTGTTAAACCATCTTGCACACACAAATTTAAAATATGACATATGCACCTAACATGAAAAAATTTACCGCCGATAGATGGTTGACAAATATCAATGAGTGATGGTAGACTAGCGATTATTTGCGGCATTATCAAATCCAATTGAAAAAATTTTGTGAACTAATCCATATTCTTGTAAAACATTAGCAATTTTACTACAAATATTTTGAGCGTTATGAACAATATCAAAAGATTTATATGCAATTAATCGTTTTTGTAATTTCCAACTAATATCAACCCAATGACATGTAATTCCTATATAGCTATGAGTTTGCCAATGATCACTCCATATATCGGCACATATTGACAATTTTTGGGGTAAATCTTTAAACGTATTAATTAAAGTTAATTTTCCTTGTAGATATTGAGCTTTAGTATCACGAGTACTTGTATTTTTATTAATTTCTTTAGCCGCATGGATTTAAACAAAGTTGTGCCATATGAGACCATAATCTATCATTAGTAAAATTAAAGGGTAATCCTTTAGCAAAGGAAAGATATTTTGCCATTTCTCTTCTATACGTTGAATTATCAAATTTAAATAATTGCGAAGACGTACCTTGTGATGATCCCGTAAATCCTTGTAGTTGTGTTTGATCTTGGGCATCTCCAACTTGATCGGGGTGTCTTGTCGTCAAGTGTCTTTTAAATGTCCCATAACCACCTCCATGGGTAAAGGCAAATTTTTGAGGGCAATGGTTGCAAGAAACGGTGTATTGGTTGGTACCTTCAATTGGCACTTTTGAAAAGTGCATGGTCATGATGTCCGACCTTCCCGTGGTTCGACCTCCTCGTCCTCGACCTCGACCTCGGATTTGAGTTTGACCACCCCCTCGCGCTTCACTTTGGATTTGAGTGGTTTGAGTGTTACTCCCTTCGGTATGACCATGATCACCCATTGGAAATGTTGTATCAACTTCATCATCGCTCAAATTAAACGTTTCTTGTGGTACAGGTTGAACATTAAGATTGCCCCAAATGGAATCATCGGCGGGGGGAAAATGGATGCGAACTTGATACATTCTTTCCCTTATCGCCACTAGCCACGAGATGAAGACATTTTTTTGGTGAAAAGATGAATTTATGTGAAAAAGAGAGTAAGTAATTTGAGAGTTTGAGTTTGAGTTTGAGACTTGAGAGATTGAGATGAGAGAGAGATTTGAGTCTTTGAGAGATAGAATAGAGAGAAAGAGAGTAAGTAATTGAGAATTTGAGAGTTTTGAGACTTGAGAGTTGAGAGAGAGTAGTGAAAAAAATAAAGGGAGGGGGAGGGTATTTATAGGTTTGAGAGAAAAAGAAAAAAAAACGTTTTAGGGACCAAAATAAAAAAAACCGCTTTAGGGACCAAAACGATTAAAAAAATATTTTTTTACATTTTGGTCAATTGACCGTTATTTAACGGCCATTAAACATGGACCGTCGGATCAAGGAATGGACGCACGAGATCATCTAGCCGTTGGCGGTTCCGGCCGTGAACCGGGCGGCTCCGGCCTCCGGCCTAGCCTCCCGAACCGCGGTTCACCGGCTTTTTGAAATCTTGAACCTTAACCTGACCGGAAACCGCCTGGGCTCGCCGGTTCACCTGGCTTCACGGTTCGTCCGTCCTGGTTTCCTCCTATTTATCCGGTCCTGCCCGGCCGGAACCGTTTGGGACCCTCTACCTCCAGGTACGAATATGACCGGAATATGCTTCAGGGATCAGCTATGGTTGAATACATATCCACTTGATCGAAATCTGGTCTTCGATTACTTTGCCCTTTCTCCATTCTAAGATTTTGCTTGCAACAAAGAACAGCTCAGGATGCGCGCAATTCACCCCCTCGATATCTCTCATCTCTCGTAAGATCACTTCCTCAACTTACTTACCCTTCAAGTTATACTTACTTTACAACTTGTCTCGAGCGTATTGCAAATTTTGGGTTTGAAGCGAAATACCAAGCTAGAGCAAATGCTCTTTTCTAATCTGATTTCTGCAAGATTTGGGTTGATAATAATTTTCTCTTCCTTACTGTAGCTCTTGGTGATTAAGAAGCGTTAGGGTTTGAGACAAGTGTCAGAAGATTCGAGTGGCAGCAGTAAGAAATGTGAACTGTGAGGTAAATGGATCAATTGCATTATGTATATCTTTTAATCCAAAGCTTGTTGCTGATCTTTTCTTGTGATGTTACAACTTGACCAACATGTAGTTTTTTGAGTTTTTTGGTACGTTTAAATTGACACTTCAATTTGGGGAGGATTACCCAAACAAGCCACCAACAGTACGGTTTGTTTCGCGAATGTTTCATCCAAATAGTAAGTTGCACTTGACATTTTGATTTTTTAAAGGATTAATCAACCTTGCTTCTCATTGATTTATTCATACGTATGTATACATATTACAATCCTTAAGAGACATAGAAACCTATTCTACTTATGATTCTTAGAGATAACCTAAACAAACTAGGAGATACTAGGAGATATGGAAAATCTCCTAGCATATATACAATAGTATACAAATCTTCTAGAATATTCACTAGACAATATACATTATCATACCCCCGCAGTCGAAGCCGGAGGCAAACGGATGCTGAGACTGATCTGAAACTCATCAAATAGTACGAGAGGAAGCCCTTTAGTAAAGATGTCAGCCAGTTGATGACGGGACAGAACATGAAGCACCCGAACATGCCCTTTAGCTACTTTCTCAAGAACAAACAGAATATCCATCTCAATATATTTTGTGCGCCGGTGTTGAACTGGGTTACTGCCACTAATATTATCACAATAAACCAGTGTGGCTTTCGAAATAGGGACATGAAGCTCAAGTAATAAGTTACGTAACCAACAAGATTCGGCTACTACATTGGCCACACCCCTATATTCGGCCTCTGCACTCGATCGAGAAAGAGTAGATTGTCGTTTGGATGACCAAGAAATCAAATTATCCCTCAAGAAAACGCAGTAACCCGATGTAGAGCGTCGAGTGTCCGGACAGCCTCCCCAATCCGCATCCGTATAAGCCGTCAAAGTCGATATAGGGGATCGGGAAAGATGAAGACCGAATGAAGAGGTCCCACGAACATAACGCAATATGCGTTTAAGCGCGGCCATATGAGCAACACGAGGATCATACATATGAAGGCAAACCTGCTGCACTGCATAGGAAATATCTGGACGAGTAAATGTTAGGTACTGTAGTGCCCCTACAAGACTGCGATAGTGAGACGGATCCTCGTATGGTGGTCCATCCGAACTACTAAGCTTGGCCTTCGTATTAACGGGTGTAAATGACGGTCTACAAGATGACATCCCGACCCTCTCCAAAATATATTCAGCATAACTTTGTTGGCTCAAGAACAAGCCATCTTAAGTGTGAGTCACGGCAATACCCAGAAAATAATTCAGAGGATCCAAGTCCTTCATAGCAAACTCAGATGCAAGAGTTTACATAATATACTGCCGTAGAGAAGCTGAAGATGTGATAAGAAGTATGTCATCCACATAGAGTAATATATAATCATGTGGTTACCCTTTTTGTAAATGAAAAGGCAATGATCAGATCTCGACTATGATGAAACCCCATAGTAAACACAAAGTCAGCAAATCTCTTATACCAGGTCCAAGGAGCCTGCTTCAAGCCATATAACAACTTCCTGAGTAGGCAAACTCAAGACGACACTTGTCTCGGAACCCCATAGGTTGATGCATATATACTGTTTCATGCAACTCCCCATGCAAGAAGGCGTCTTAACATCCAATTGATGTATAGGCCAAGATTGAGATAAAGCAGGACTAAGAACAATGCGAATGGTATCCGGATTAACTACCGGGCTAAATGTTTCTGAACAATCAATTTCCACCTGCTGTGACCTGCCATCACCTACAAGGCGAGCCTTGTGTCTCTCAAAAGATCCATCAGATTTGCATTTATGAGAAAAAATCCACATACTACGAATGACATTCACATTATGGGGGCGAGGAACCAACTCCCATGTCTTATTATTAATAAAAGCAGTATATTCATCCCACATATTAGTATTCCAATTTGGGTCGGATAGTGCAGACTTAGGATTAGATGGGAGGGGGGACGGAGACACGGAGGACAGTAAATTTAACTGCTGTTTGGGCTTGAAAATACCACTCATGAAACGAGTGTGAACAGTTCGTAAAGGGGCAGAAGCAGAATGAGTGGGCTGCATGGGTGTTGTGGCTGGCTGAGAGAGGGAAGTCTGGCCAGTGGCCTGTGGGGCTGGCCGAGAAGGGGACTGAACCTGGGCCGAAGAACCAGTAGCTGCGGCAGAATGCTGCTTGTTTTGTGGATCTCCAGCAGGGCTGGACAAAGGTGGTGGACCAGGCGGCTGAGATGGTGAGCAAGCCTGGTACAAAAACCAATGGTGAACTGTTTGATCAAGGAACGAGTAGGACTCAGATTGACCAGGATTCAGAGACTTAAATGGGAATTTATGCTCATCAAAAATGACATGGCGGGAAATAAAGGTTTTATTAGAAGAGATGTCATAGCACTTAAACCCCCGATGATGGGATGGGTATCCTAGAAACAAACATGGAATAGAGCGAGACTGGAGTTTATGAATTTTTGCGGAGGGAAGGAGCGGAAAACATAAACACCCGAACACTCTTAACTGTGAGTATGAGGGATCCCGGAGGTATAGACATTGTGTAGGGGAAAAGTTGGATAGTCCTTTTTGTGGAAGGATGTTGTGAAGGTATGTGGCCATAGAGAGTGCATGGTGCCAAAAAGGCGATGGGACAGAAGAGTGAGTGAAGTGTGCGAGCACAATTGTTAATGGTGCGAAGTTTTCTTTCAGCCTTACCATTTTGAGGTGACGTGTAGGGACACGAAAGACGAAAATTAATACCATTAGCACGAAAGAAGGACCAAAACTGATCATTATCAAACTCCCCGCCCATTGTCACACTGAAAGCACTTAATAGGCCATTCAAATTGAGTAGCGACATACCGACCTCAGAAATAGGGAGGGAACATCCGATTTCTTGCCAATAGGAAAAGTCCACAAGAAATTAGTATAGTCATCTAGGAAAATTAAATAATATCTATGTCCCGAAGAACTAGGAACCGGTGACGACCATAGGTCACTATGAACAATATCAAATGAAAGAGACGTGGAAGACGAAGATGGATAAAAAGGCAACTTGACTTGTTTCCCCAAAACACAAGATTCACAAATACCGTTAAAACTAGAAGTCTTACATGTAATAAAATTATTCTTGCAAAGAGAGTGAAAAATAGGAGCTCCCGGATGACCTAATCTATTATGCCACAAACTAGACCGTAGAACAGAGAGAGCAAACGGAGAGATTGATTGAGTGCTGGAAGAGTTGGTGATGGGGTAGAGGTCACCTGTGCTATCACATCTCATTATTGGCACCCCCGTCCGAATATCCTTCACAGAAAAACCCAAAGGGTCAAATTTAACGGAGACATGATTATCGGAAGTAAAGCGACGAACAGACACCAAGTTTTCAACAATATTTGGAGCATGAAGGACATTAGAGAGTTTCAGAGGAGGAAGGAGAGGGGATAAAGTCTGTTGTCCATACCCAAGTATAGGAATAGCACTACCATTACCAACAATAATTGATTTAGACATATTGCTCGTATCAAAATAAGACGAGAGTGTACCTGATGAGGCATTCATGTGAGCTGTGGCGCCCGTGTCCATATATAGATTTTCATCCGGAGGTTGAAGTGTCATAGTATATAATGCTTGTTCAATATCTGTAGGTGTATACGATGGAGCAAAAGATGAACTGCCTGGTCCTTGCATTGTGTAAGCTTGGGCAGGTCTTGGGCTTGGGCTGGATGATGGGCCTGCATAGTTGGGCCGTGCCCATGCTGAAGTGGGGTAGGGACACGGCGGAGTAGCCCAGGAAGGAGGGGCAGTCCAAGCGGCCTGATAATTCCACCAAGGCGGAGGAGGTTGCAAGCGATGCCCGGATGCTTGCTGCTGCTGTTGTGATGGACCACCTCGACCCCGACTACGGTTGTCATTGCCATTCCTTCCCCTGTTGTTGTTGTTGTTGTGGTTCCGTGAGCCATGATTGCCTTGTCCGCTGTTCTGGCTATTTCGGTTGCGACCACGGCCCGAAGTGTTCCGATTGTTATGAGCTGTCGTCTGACCACGAGGATGGCTTGGCCCAAAATCACGTTGTTCCTCTGATACAACAGCAGTGGATACAAGAGCCGTGTGGCTAGCAAGGGCCGATGTGCTCGCTTGCTTCAACTTCCGAGATTCCTCCAACACCAATTTTGATCGGACATCATAGAACGTGGGAAATGGGTCACTTGATCGGCAAGCGTCTTCAATTCCTTCCAATAGTCTGAAGCACCATACGATGGTTAGAAACTGGGGAACCAACGTTGGCCAGTTGATCGGCAAGCGTCTTCAATTCCTTCCAATAGGCAGAAACATTGGGAAAATCATCCAGCATGACTTGAGAAAACCTGTTTTCAAGCGCAAGTGCACGGGAATGTTTGTTATCCTGGAAGATACCTTGAAGACTCTCCCATGCCTTCTGTGCCGGGCTCCAAAATTGTTTGGAGCAGATCCTGAGAGATGGTGCCATACATCCATTGAAGAACAATGGCATCCAATTTGGACCATAGCTTTTCATCACGAGCAGTCACGGTTGCTGTTGTGCTTTCATCAGGAACTGGAGGGATGATGTGCTCAATTACTTCAAAGGCACGACAATGGATCTTAAAGTGCTCATCCCACAACGTGTACTGACTTGTCTCAGTCTCAAGGGTGATAGCAACATAATTTTTGATGTTGCTCACAGTTTGGGCGGGGTGAAGTTGACGACCTGCCATCGAGGAGACTGGAAGGGAACAGACGAAAACAGACGAGAAGTAGAGGATTGGTGTACGGCTGCTAGGGCTCTGATACCATAAAGGATTAATCAACTTGCCTCTCATAGATTTATTCATACGTATATATACATGTTACAAACCTTAGAGATATAGAAACCTATTCTACTTATGATTCTTTGAGATATCCTAACCAAACTAGGAGATATGGAAAATCTCCTAGCATATACTCCCTCCGTCCCAGTAATTAGTTCACCCTTTTTGGCCCGGCCCGCAAATTAAAGGCGGAGAAAATGTTGTGAGTGTAATAGTAAAATAGGAGAGAGAATGAGTGGAGGAAATAGTAAATTTGAAAAATGTTGGGAGTGTAATAGTAAAATAGGAGAGAGAATGAGTGGGTGGAATAGTAAAGATTCTTTGCCAAAAAAGGAAAGGTGAAGCTTTAAATGGGACACCCAAAATGGCAAAAGGTGAAGTTATTAATGGGACGGAGGGAGTATACAATAGTATACAAATCTTCTAGAATATTCACTAGACAATATACATTATCATTTTTCACCAATGATATTTGGTTCATTCTTGCTGATTAATTAACTTTTATATGTGATCAGTTTATGCAGATGGAAGTATATGCCTAGATATTTTACAAAACCAATGGAGTCCAATTTATGATGTTGCTGCTATTCTTACATCTATCCAGGTATTGTAGAAGTGATAAATATGATATATGACTGTCTCTTCTTATGTTGGTTACTAAAAAGCTATGACTCACCTTAAGTTTTTTATTCCTTGATAGTTTTCCTCAAAACAATCGTTATATTTCCCAATGGAAACAATGTTAATTGCATTTCTAATCATGGAGAAATCATATGATAAGAAAGTTAAGTTTATCTGAGACCATTCTGTTTCCCGACAGCTTGACCATAGAGTTTTAGACCTCACATGTCCCAAGGAATGATCCAAAAAGGATCTCATGTTGATGTCTGGAGACCTTCTTATAACTTATTCCAATATTGCATAGCACATTCCAGTTTCCCTTGCATCATGAGTATAAGTGTAAAGGAAGTAAAAGTTTTCTGTTGTTGATTATTGCTTACTAGGATCTACATCCCTGGCATACTCACAGGACCACCTAGTCAAAGGTTCAGACTGTTTAGTTAATGAATCAAGGAAATCCTTAGAAATTTGTGTCCTTGATTGCACATTTCTTCTACAATAGGTAGGAGAAAGTTTCAGCCTGATTTCTTTTTTCCTGTGACCAGAGATCTAAAACAGTTGTTCTATGATTTCCCCTTTACTTTTGTCTGAATGATCCAAGGACGTTTAGAGTTACATTCTTTGACTAAGGATCTTGGACTGCTCTCCTTTGTTTTAGTTTTCGGTGATATATATTTAACAAGCTCATCATTTATGCAGATAAATGTTGGGAGGATATTAAGTTTGGGGTAGACAACCAAGTTGATTTTTATGCTGTTTCTGTGAAGGATGCTAAGGTGGTCCGTGAGTTGAAGGATTATCTCAAAAGTAAGCTTTCGACCCCATCACTATAAATGCTATTTCTAGATTGTGGTTGGTTACGAGTCTACTCTGATATGATTTAAACTTAGCCCACTACCATCTTCTCTCTTTTATATGCTTGAAAGATCTGATGATATGAATTTGTTAGCCTGATGGGATGCACAACCATAATCTGATCCCATTTGGGAACTATAAAGAATGAAGGTCACACTTCTAAAAAATATCATATAAAGTGATATCCCTAAACTATCTTTTTTAAAGTAAGGAGGCAAAAGACAGTGGTACTCCACAACTACTCCATAAAACAACTACTCCATGAATTAGCATATTTCCATTCTATAAAATGCTAGTCCCTATCTCCTATCTCCGTCTCATAATAAATGTGTATTGTACTATCATGTCTTAGCTGAATTTTTGGGTTTATTTTTCTTTAAAACATGCTTTGAAGTTTCTTTTGTTGTTATCTTTCTTCTATTGTATTAACCACTTCTACTCTTTTTGTAGCACAAATATTCATGTTCCAGGTTCTTAGAGATTTAGATAAAGAATGCTTTCAAGAAATTAGTTGCTAAGCGATATAGTGGTAAAGTCATTGAGATGAAGTGGTGGTGACGGTCGTGGTCGTTAAACTTGTTTTTATTTGGCTTGTAAGCAAATTTAAGTAGTTTTTATGTTGGTTTTAAGATTTTGACGAATATTGAATTTGTTTTTCATGTTTTTTGTTGAACAATTTACCGACAGACTGTTCGTCGGTAAATTCTTAAAAAACTAATGAAATATTACAGGCGGGATACTCCGTCGGTAATATTAAGTCAACAAAGTAAATTACCAGTTTGATGACGAATTTATCTGTCGGTCGGTGGCTATAATATTACCGACGGAAAATTCCAGGTAATCTCTGGCGATAACGCCGGTCATCGTCTGCCAAGTATTCTTTACCGACGGACAATCTCCGACGAATTATTGGTGTTTACCGACGGATTAGCCGTTGACGTTACCGACGACGGAATATTTCGTCGTTATTACCAACATAGTATTATCGACAGAATTCGACAAATCAGTTCCATCGGTAAATCATCAGTTTATAGTAGTGAAAGTACTTAATGAATAAAAACTCATTCATCATTGAATTAAAGTCATAATTAACCAGTTAAAAATGAGCTTCTCACACAAGGGCCCACAAAGACCCTCAACATTTAAGGACCAGAATACCCTTGACAGTTGAATGAAGCATGATTGCTCTTATTTTTGGTCAAATACCAGTCCGCTCTTATAATTGATTTATAAGACTATTTCACCTCTTATAGTTTAATTATATGGTAAATCACAAAATAGGGTTTAACGTCCACAGAGTGGTACGAGTTCGGGCTGACTTGTCACTTTGTTTGCAAAATATGACTTTTTGACGGATTTCGTTAGAAAATCAGTTAAGACACGTGTGATTTGTACGTAATTGACAAAATTGATTGGTTTGAAATGAGTATTAGTTCTTATGGGTTAAATGTAATTTTTATTAAATGAAGGGGAGGATCAAAATCAACAAACAATCTTTCCCCTAAAATAATCCAACCCCAATTTAAACCCAAACCCAACCCAAACCCAAACCCAAACCCAGTTCATCGTCCCAACCCCATTCTCCATCTCCTCCGGCCGCCAGCGTCCATCATTTTCCTTACCACAATCGACGAAAATTTCTCATCGCCGGTGAGTGGAATGAAGTGTGCAATGATTGTTGTCCACCATAGTTCAAAAATACATTTCATAAATCAGGATCCATGGAAAATCGATATTAGGGCTTTGAGGTTTAAAAATTCCGAACTTCATCTTCCAATCAAAGAAGCATAATTTGTCGATTGAGAGATGTTTTGGGTTTCATAGAGGTTCAATATTTACAATCATCACTTACAGCCAACCCTTTGAACCAA
Organism: Adenophora triphylla var. japonica; assembly: GCA_022495995.1. NCBI lineage: Eukaryota > Viridiplantae > Streptophyta > Magnoliopsida > Asterales > Campanulaceae > Adenophora > Adenophora triphylla. Next base: position 20,237 of record JAFEMH010007395.1, read on the forward strand.
AACAAGAATTCTCCCACACGATGATGGAGTCATTTCCTAATGCCTCGGCTTATTGTCAACACTTGAAGCAACTTTCTGATCAACAACTAAAGGATGGGGGTGCCCCTGTTTCAAATGATCGTTTGGTTTTACAGATGGTGGCTGGCCTATCCGAGGCATATAATGGGGTGGCTACACTTTTTCGACAACGTGACCCTCTTCCACAATTTTCCCAGGCACGGTCAATGGTTACGCTCGAGGAGGCAGGATTGCAGAAGAAAGCCGCCACTGCCGCTGCTATGATGGTCTGTGGTACTGCTCCTTTGCCTCCTTCACCACTTTCTCATTTTTCTCCTGCACTGCACCAATTGCTACACCTCCACGAGCACAGCCTAAGAACAATGGGAAGCATAAGGGTAGTGGTAAGAATAATAAAGGGGGAGGAAATCATAATGGGTCTGGTACTCCTCAGTGGCAACTTGCTTGGACACTGGCCGGACAACCTGCAGCACAACAGCCCTGGGGAAAAGGCTGGGGTGGCCTTGGGTCGTGCCTCCCTGCCCATATCCAGCACAACAGGCCCCTTGGCCTTGGCCAAACCCTCCACAGCCTAGGCAGCCAACAGGAGTCCTCGGCCAGTGACCAGCACAAGCCTATATGACCACAGATCCTTCTGCTCCTACGGACATAGAGGCTGCGATGCACACTTTGGGACTCTCTCCACCTCCACCAAACTGGCTCATGGACACCGGGGCAACTTCACACATGACATCTTCGTTAGGTACTCTCGCACCTTATTTTAATATGAGCACTCATCATGGTATAGTCGTAGGCAATGGTTCTAAAGTTCCTATACATGGTTACGGACACACAACTCTTGCATCTCCCCTCCCCCCTTATCTCTTCATAACGTGCTTCATGTTCCTAAGATTGTTAAGAACCTTATTTCAGTATGTAAATTTACCACCGATAACTCTGTTACGGTTGAGTTTGACCCGTTTGATTTTTCTGTGAAGGATTTCCTGACGGGGAGGCTTCTCATGAGATGCAATAGTCGTGGTCCTGTCACCTCCGTCACCTCCGAGTCTGCTTCTTTTCCTTCTACTTTTGTTGCTGTGTCTCCTGAAAAAAGGCACGAGAGGTTGGGTCATCCTAGCGCACCGATTGTGGAGTCTCTCAGAAGAAATAATTTTATAGATTTTAAGAAGTCTAGTGTTTCTCATATTTGTCATGCTTTTGCTTTAGGAAAGCATGTTTGTCTTCCGTTTATTCCCTCTCAATCTACTACTGTAATGCCTTTTGACATTATCATAGTGATTTATGGACATCTCCTGTTTTAAGTTCTGCTTGTCATCGCTATATGTTTGCTTTTTGGACGATTACACTAAATTCCTTTGGACTTTTCCTATTGCTAATAAATCTGATGTGTACTCCACGTTCCTGTCTTTTCGTGCGTTAATTCGCACTCAATTCAAACGTGAAATCAAAAACATACAATGCGATAATGGGCGTGAGTTTGATAATAATCCTTTTTGGGATTTCTGCAAACATAATGGTCTATCTTTTCGCCTCTCTTGTCCACATACTTCTTCACTCACTGAAATAATTCATGTTCCAAATGTTCTTATTACATGCTGTGAGAGCTTCATCAAGAGCCAGAAAGAAAGCAGGCAACTCATTAAAATAAAAAAAAGGTACCACCTCAAAAGGTTTTTTATAAAAAAAGAAGAAGATACGATAGCCTGCAGATGATCTTGAATCCATGACGACCAAGATCAATCTTCTGCAATTACTTGAGCCGGCCAGGAAACAGTAATTCAATGTCCCACAGGAGGAAGACATTACAGGTTGAGAAAATCAAAATCAAAATCAACATTGTCATCAAATATCATTCAAGATTTTAATCAGGATCATTAAAATAATGAACTTATTCAGAATGGAAACCAAACCAGCAATACTAGCTAGCCACCATGTAAACAACCATCTTCGTTGCCACCATCATAATTAGTAGCTCCACCATCTGTTGATGCTGCCATTGTAGTAGGCATCATCCATCCATCATCATAATCTTCTTCTTCATCATAGTTATTATCATCACTCTTTCTTGCCTTTGGCATCATCCTCATTGTCGTCATCATCATCAGCAGCATCATCCATACTATCATCACTCTTTCTTTCCCCTTGGCATCATCCTCACCATCAGCATCAACATCATCCATACTATCATCGCCACTCTCCTCTCTGCCCTCACTCTCATCCTCATCCTCTTCCTCGTCCTCATCTTTTTTCTATATCATCCTGCAACAAGAAGATAGGTATGTATGTATCAAAAACAAAGGCTAGTAAGGTAGACATACAATCAAAGGGGTGATAAATCAAGAAATTTCCTCCTTAACTCCACTTTTCAAGGAAAACATAAGTCACATTTTGATGGAGTGTAAGGTTGATACTAATCAAGATAATACGGAGTACTAATTTGGACTTTGGAGAACATTTACGAAGAGGTATTTTGTGCTTATAATAAAGTCCATAAATTCTTTACTTTCTTTTGTCCTACGTACAACTTGTATGTAGCTCTGTACTTACACGAAGAGGAGGTTTCACATGTGGGATGGAAATTTTATATTCCAACCCAAAAACTCACCCACTTTATCCATGGAAAAAAAGAAAAGAGTTGGGTTAACCATTGGGAACATGTTGAAATGGATATTTATTAGTTTATCCAAAAGGTACCCAATCATAAAACGGGTTTTATCGGGTATTAACCGGTTATCCAAACACAATCAGTTGACACACATAATTGAAGATACGAAATCACTACAAGAATCAGGGTTTTTAGCCACGGTCGTCGAACCGTGGTAAATAGAGAAAAAACCGTGGCTAATAGTATTTACCACGGTTTTGTCACGTTTTTATGTCCGAGGCTTTTGTGAGCGTCGCTTATACTATTCTACGTTTTCTAAACCGTGACAAATAGTATTTGCTACGGTTATAGTCACGGTTAAAAACCGTAGCACAATAAGTGTGATATATGTTATTTTTTTATTTGTCACGGTTGTTGTGACATTTTAAAAACGGTGCAATTTGTAATACTTGTGACAATTTGAAACCGTCATAAAAGTTATGTGCGACATATAAATCATTATTTATATTGGTAATTAACGTAGCAAATGATACCATAATGTGTGTTTTTCATATTTGTAACACAAATTCAAAACTGTGATATATAGATTTTTTTTAATTATAAAACCAAGTGTACTATATATTCATTGTAATACATTTAGTAGCAATAAAATAGTTAAATGACCATTTTAACCATAATGCATAAATTTTCATAAAAATCCACAAACGGTGATACAAGTGCTTAAACAAAAATCCTAAATAATTCATTCTAGTAAGTCAAATCTAACAACTATTTATAAAGCATTTGCTACTATTAAGCATTTGTCTCAAGTAAAACATGTACAAAAGTGTAATCATGGCCATAATCTAGTCTAAAACATCAAAGTTTTGAAGTTGAAGTTGATATTGAAGATCAATAAAACATCATCAAGGCTCCAATCCTGTCATGCGTATACATAAAAACAAATCTTCATAAGTGAATGAATATCGTTGACAATTGAAAACATAAACAAAATCACGAGTACTTCATATTTTAGATTTAAAACAAATGGATAATAATTACTAATCGATGACATGACATATTATAAGTTTGAAAAAAACTAACAAAGAAATTAAGTGGACTGACTTCCACATTCAGAACTGAAAGATTCATGCCAGATTCAGCCAGGGTAGCAACAACCATTTGCTTCACCTACAAATCCAGATATATATAAATGATAAGAACACTTGATAGACTGTTATGTGGACTGACTTCCACATTCAGAACTGAACAATTGCTGAATGATTGATAAACCAGAAAAGAATGAACACAAGCACTTCCTGGATTTTTCTGACAGCAATTTAGGGGGAAAACAAAATAAGAACAGCAATATTACAGATCTACACCCAACTACAAGTCCCAGTTCTTACTACTTTAGGTTTCAGACTTTCATGTAATATAATTGCATTATAGATAAAGTTACCTCTTGCCTCTCAATGAAACCTTGCTGCTTGAGATCATAGCTGGAAAGAAACTGCAAACAGAGAGTTGCAATAGTATGAAGAGAGTTTAGAATGAGGCAGTAAGTGTAATCTTTCAGCAGCTGCAAAAGAGAGAGCAAGACTAAATGGTTATGATCCACGTAATTAGGAACATAATAAAACATACATTCAATCTTATCATCGATAGGAGCATTTGGATGAAATACAGAAAGCAAACGAGCAAACTCTTCGAACCTAAGGATTCCATTGTGCTTAGTGTCAAACAAGTCAAACACCTACAATCAAGAGAATTAGAAGCATTGCAATACATCCTACACCTTAGAGAGAATGGAATTAACGGGATACATCAGTTAACTATATGCCACTTCTAAATATGCATATATAGTATTTCGTATACGTGATCTACAACATGCATTTTTATAGCAAAACCCACACCAAGCTGAATGCTCATGTTGAAAAAGATAGTTATTCTAGTAGTTTTGATACATGAAAAAACAAATGGCAATCTAAGAGAAAGTACCCTATCAGCAAACAAGCTCTCCTTTTTGTTTGTTTTAAATAATGCCAACTGAAACTCTTCCTGAAATTTTGTTGAGGAACAACATCAAAGTAGCTGTTAGATTACTAAAAATGGAAAAAATAACGAAAATAATATATTACAAAATGAAAGTTTGTATTTAAAAGAACATATACAAACCTTATTGATCAATCCATCATCAATCACGGCGCTGCTAATCTTCTTAAATATCTCATAAAGTGCTTCAATTTGACTTACGCTAACTGCAATAGGTGAGTAAAACAGCTAGCATAAGTGCATAAATCTTGTATATAGTGCCTAATTTAAAACTTTTCCTGAAATTTTGTTGAGTATATAATGTGACAAAAACACCTTTTTCTTGTAGTGGTCAACCGGCAATAAATGTGTTGAACTGTAGGGAATAGAAATGCTTGACCTTGAAGACGAATTCTTGGTATCAACCGGAGGGGGTAGCACATAGGAATGAAACTTCCGTACAGATGCTTGTGTTTCCCCAGTCCTTTCAGCTGGATCAGGCTTCTCCGCATAGAGTGGGGCAGAAAGGCTCGATCGAGGTTGCCTGCTGTATACCGACTCCCCTTGGTTTTGAAATTCATCTGCATAGAACAAATGTGAGATAATGCCCATAATAGTTCACGTTTGCAACCTCAAATAAGAGTCTTAAACTCCACAAAATGGACAAAACCAGGAAATTATAAGTGAGACTCAAATTTGAAGAATCTTTGTGAAAAGTCACTCAAGTAAAACCAATCTCCATATATTTTAACTTGTAGATGGAATAACTAATCAAAGGACATCAAAACTCTAACAAATGCAAAGGATTAAGTTTAACCCCCCAAATTAGTTACCTCAGTATCTTCCAGCATTGAAGCTTGAGGATAAGACATATCTACCTGGGCCAATTACAAAGAGACCACGTGAGAGGCAAAAGAAGGTTGTAAAAATGAGAGCATAAGTTTGCAAGTGACAGGAACAAATCTCGTATTAGATAACCATAATTTGACATTCAAATCGAGATCTGCGAACTTAAGAAATATACCTTTTCTCATCACATTAAAGTTTCATCTCCTGAGGCAGCAAAAACAAATAAACATCATAATCGGCATAATTGTTACATAATTGCTTTTTTCCACAGCATAGGTGATGAAGAAAGAAGAGATAAAGGGTTCACCTATGCAGCATTAATGACAAGAAAAAAATGCCAGACTAGAAGGATATGTTAATAAGCTAAGAGGTTTATGTTTCCAAGACGAAATTAAGTCCAACAAATCTTTCCCAATGTAAATATTATGTCTCATTTGAAGCATACTCATTTAAAGTTCCAAATTTATGTTCCTAAAACACACAGTTGTGCATGATCCAGAATATAATGGATGACCATCCCTATTATTTGTGAACTTCAAACATCTCTCAGTTAGATAGTGACTCATTATTCATGCAACTGTCTGTTGAGTCATGATTTTAATAATGCTTCCCATAGAAAAAAAATGTGCTTTATAATCTTGATAAAAGAAGACTCTTTTCACTTGTGATTGAACATTGGATAACAAGATGATACAGAGTTTGGATATGGTAATCTTTTTAAAAATATATATAGGCAAGATGTTGTTTACGATTTATATAGGAAATGACCAAAGAAAAGATAAGCTACTATGAATTGAAATGTGAAAAAACTGTGTGCATTGCTGCTTATGACGAACAAAAAAAAAAGAGAAGGGGAAGAAGTCTGAACAAAAACAAGATATTAGAGCTTGTATAGGAACATGTGGATACATACCTCCCTCTGTAATTGCCATTGTTTAGGTTACCTTCCCAAAACCATTGCTCTCCTTCTGGATCTTCAACTGGTTCTTCAAGCACTGGTGCATTCACTGCTCCACTACAGAAAGTTTTCATGTCTGGGCAGCCACGGATCGTAACTTCATCCAATAGTGGAAACTCAAAAGAATACTTGCTTGAGCAGAATGATGTAAAGCCACGTAATTTATAAAGTCGTAGAACCTTTAGTTGAGGGAAAACAATGCTTTCCTTCGATCTTGGTTCACTGGAACAGCCTTCATCATCTCCTTCTATCATGACCACAATATTACTGCATGATTCAACTTCTAGAACTTGCAGATTCACAAGCATTTTGGCCATTGATTCTGTAAGTAAATATCTCAACTCGTTGCAGTTATCTACTTCGAAAGTTCTAAGGTTTCGGAAGCCTTGTATATTTTCGGGGTGCATCCTCCATACATGCGTTAACCCACGCAGATGAAATAATCTTATGCTTGTCAACTTATCAAATATGAAAGGTGCAATTTCCCCCTCAACTTTCAGACCCTCCAAGTCAAATACTGCTTCCATTGATTCACATTCAGATATTTCAACATCTTCAAGATTTTGTAATGTGGGTAAATCAACAAAGTTTTTGAGATTTGCACACGAGGATACGGATAAGATTCTTAGTTTGTTGGCTGGTCCATCAAGCATTTGGGAACCCACTACCTTTTCGAGGGTGCGTAATTCATAGATATCCATCTTGTCCAAGTTCGGGAAACTAACCTGTGAAATTGCATAAACGTAGTAATGGTAATCTCAATGATAGTCATATGAACAAGAAAAAAAGTTGATGATATTCTGAGACCTGATTAAAATGACAAAACAACAAAGGAAATAAATCAAGAAGATATTTTTTATTCTAGCGACGAAGCCCCCAAGACGGCCATAGTAGAGAGAATATATTACCCCATAAAAATGACGCTTAAATTAATCACTTATCACAACCTTTTAACACAATTAAAAAAATAAGCTTTCATAGACTCAATTCAAGTACAAATTAAGAAAAAAAGGAATTCGTTCATAGACCAAATTCAAGTACAAAGGAATAAAAAATTTAAAATGATTAAATTTTTTAAAATGAATAAAAAAAATAATTTTTATTTAAAATATAATTTTAATATGAATAAAAAATTGCTTGGGAGTTGGGGAGATGTTAAAATATAATTTTAAAATGAATAAAAAAATAATTTTTTGACCTTGAGAGGGTGGTGGTGGTGAGAATGGGGAGTTGTTAAAAATAAATTCAAAATGATTAATTTTTTTTTACCCGACGGGGGAGGGTGGTGGGGGTGGTGGTGGTGAGTGGGGCGGGAGGTGGGGTGGTGAGGGGGGGGGATTGTAAAATCTAATTTTAAGAGACTAAGAAAAAATCAAAATAAAAGAAGAGCATACCCGTTGATTGAACAAACTTTGTACTGTGCCACAATCGCCTTCCAAGTCCTCATTGCCCCGCTCCAGGGAGAAGCTCTTCAAAATAATCAAATAGTCAAGCCGCAGGTAATTTAGTTTTGGAAACTCAATCTTTTCGATTTCTTTGGCGTCATCTCCTCCATCGTAGGAAATAACTCCTTTCAGCTTAGAACACAATCTTATATCTAGTTCTTTGAGTTGCACCAGACATTTAGCCACGGAGGATGAAAAGAGATACTTAATTGATTGACAAGATTTGATGTCAAGAACTTGAAGGTTGCCAAGGGAAGGAGGTTGAATGGGACCACTCCACAAGTGTCTCAAGGCTGGTAAATAGCTTAGGCGGAGCTCTTGTAATTTTGGAAAGGATCCATCGGGAATTTTACTTATCTCAGTCAGATCATCCATATCCACAATTTCTAAAGTCTCCAAGTTATGAAAGGCATAATGTGCTGAGTCTGCTTCATCAATGAACGATCCTTCATCTTCACACTCTTCCAACTTAAGATATTGAGTTTTCCTCACTAAGTAATGGAGTTCGGTGTGCGAAAGCAAACTCAAATCACCTCCCTGATATATACTATTTCTTATGATACCATATTCCCCGCAAGAACATCTCCTACTTATTGAAACATCGAATCTTTTTAGCCTTTCAAAGAAAGATTCTTCCAACTCTAGTAGAATCATTGAGTTGGATACTCTAAGCTGTAATGTGGTCAGGGAAGGAAGTGAGTTCAGCTCTTTAATGCTTGTACTATTCTCTTCATTATTTTCCTCACTATTCTTTGCCCAAGATGCATAATTACCCATGTACAGCACTTCTAGCTGATCCATGCCTGATAACACAAAGTTGCCAATTTTCAGGTCACGGTTGCTACACCTCAAATCGAGCAACTTCAGATTTTTCAGTTCCCATACTTCACGTGGAAACTCGTCAAGCTGAGATTCGAAAAAGCTGAGAATCTTCAATCCCTTTAGGCATCCAATTGAAGATGCATCCCCAACCAGGTTGCAAAACTCTAGGGACAATGCTTGCAAGTTAGTCAATAGTTGAAGTGTTGGTGGCAGAATAACATTAGATCTCATCCCCTGAAAACTAAAAACTTGTATCCCTCTCATCCCCTGAAAAAAGTCCTTATCTATGTTTATATTTTTATGCTTGAGTTTGAGCTGCAAAAGCCTAAGATTTGGATAATCAAGGCCGCCTGGAAGCTCATTCAATGCGCCCGACTTGATTGCGATGGCAGTGTGAGCTTTCTGCTTATTATGCCGTGGCCATTGTTTAAACTTTAAGTCGTGCCGTACCAAATATGCGTGAGGCGGATTTGATGCAATTATCAAGCACACATCTCGCACAACGTCATGCAATTTGACACACAGATCATTATCCAGGTCGCCTTGAAGCAGTAAATTACAGCTCTCAAGGTTTTTGACTAAAGTGTGTACCCTATTTCTTGTTTCTTCTAAAGTCTCAACATCGTCAAACAACTCGAGCCCAATTGAATATATGACCAGTTGTTCAATTTTGATGTTTTCGTCTTCTTCGAAAAGGCTGCAGAGCAATAGCAATGGTTGAGCATTTGGACGGCGACTTTCTAAGAAGTTGTAACTCAACATTATACTTGACTTCACCCTTTCTTCCATTCCAGAAGACTTCTTCAACTGCAGCAACGTATCTTCCCACTCATACTTGTCCCTTTTGGAAAGTGCCTTTCCGAGAGTTACAACTGCAATAGGAAGACCTCCACACTCCTTTGCAACCTCTTTTGCAATGTCACTTAGATCTACATTCACTATGCAATCCCCGACTGCCTCTCGGAAAAGATCCAAGGCTTCCTGATCGGATAGAACCTGAACCACAACGTGCCTTTGAGCTGCCATTTCAGTACAGGCACGTTCCACTCTTGTTGTAAACACAACTTTGCAACCATTTCCAGCAGGAATTCCAACTTCACCCAGATTGATTCCTTCCCAAATATCATCCAACACTATAAGGACCCTCCTGCCCTTTTTGAGTCTTTCACAAAGCCGCTTCGCTCGTGCATCAATTGACCCATTATAAAACTTCAAACCGAGCATATCTGCAATTTCACCTTGTATCTTAATCAAATCAGGTTTTTGAGACACTACGGCCATTGCAATTTCACTGAATAATCTTTCTGCTTTCACTTTCTCAACAACTTGATTCACGAGCGTGGTCTTGCCAACACCACCCATCCCAGATATCCCAATCAAATTGATCGTTTCATCCTTGAGCGCGTCCATGACTTCATTCATAGTTGCTATTCTGGTTGCAAAGCCCTTGAAAGCATCATCCTTGGGTGATATAGATGCCACCCCTGAAGACACAATTCCTTGCGGAACTGCCGAGTGTGAAAACTTGGTCTCCTTATTAGCCTCGACTTTAAGTTTACCGATATCTACAGTAAGCTTTGTGGCTTTCCTGCTCAGCATATAACGTTGCTTCAGGTTGGGGCACCATCCATTCAGACACCCTTTTTTGACACTGGAAGTACCTTCATGAACTTCCATAGCCTTACTCGTGATGTCATCAACTTTGGTGAGCCATAACTTCACAGTAGGGTCAACAATTTCCAAATTCCTCTCAGCTTCAGCAGTGCTTAGCTGCACTCCATCTCTCCTTGCTTCGAGTAGGGCAAGCTGCTCACCAAGAGTTTGAATATTCTGCTTGTAGCAGAATATATAGCTAAATTGACGGACAACTGTATTCACTATTGGATCCACCGTCTTCTCCACTATCTTCCCCACAACGGCCAATGCAATGTCTGACCCCATTTTCACAGCTACTCAAATTCTCCTGTTCACAAGTTGAAGATCATCATAAACTACACCCAAGATATCAAAGAATTGAAGCAAATACAATTTCCAAATGAAAAATAATCTTTATAGTATAATGTCTCTGAGTGCACGTTGAGTTGTCTCAATATTATGGTGCAGGGATTTGGCAGTTCACCTCTTAAGATTCAATCATAGCACTCTAAGGCTAAGGGTTTGCATAAAGTTCAAGAATCTTCTAAGGATTTGCATAAAGATCTTCTACAAGATCTCCAGATTTGGGCCTTCTGGTGAAGTGACTACAAAGAAGGGCATGGATTTGATGATAGATTTGGGTCAGAATCCAACTTTCGAGGAAGTGGCGGGGTGTTGGTCTTCATCAAATACCCGTCGGCCTTCCTCATAATTCGAACCTCGTCGGAGCCAATCTTCTTTGTCCAACTGCCGGCGACAACATTCCCCCACCTATTCTTCCGGGCAGCAAACTTCACCGTCTTATGCTCGCCGGAGACAGTCGCGTTACATCGGCGACAAGAGTGTTGTCAGATCTAGGACTGTCGATCGGTTACGGCTAACGGCGGTGGAAGGAGGAACATAAGATGAAGATGAAGATGAAGATGAAGATAGATGGTGTCACATTACTCTAGTTTGCCATTTATGTTTCATGATTTTTATGTCTCAAGTGAGACTGAAGTAAGCTGAAATTAACTGAGATTGGTTTTTCTAAAGTAAAGTAGAAAATCAAACCTTATCTGAATACAGTACTTCACTTTAGATTTAATTATCAGAAAAATATAAACTTTGATTGTTTGAATGATTTTATTTTTTATTTTATGATGTAATAAGCTGACAATTGATGCCCTCAGTTCATTTAGTGCTGTTCCACTAAGAAACAGACAGCTCAACTTATAAATCTTTTAAAAACAATTAAACATCATAAAATAATTAGTAAGGTCTTTGTCAATCATGAAAATATGCAAATATCTTAAAAGAGATATCTTCTAACAATCAATCTGCAATAAATGTTATTCTTAAAGTTATACTCCCTCCCACTCATAACAAATATTATTTCCTTTCTTTTCTTTTGGGTGTCTCATAACACAAATATTACTATCCCAAAATAAAAACTTTATACTCCCTTCGTTTCATCCGAATTTGGACAAAGTTACTTTACACGAAGATTAAGAAATAACAATAAGATAATAAAAATGTGTGGTAGAAAATGAAGAGAGAGAATGAGTGGAGTTAATAGTGGTTGGTTGAATAAATTGTATGGTGGAGAATGAGTGGAGTTAATGAATGAGTGGGGTATGTCCATTTTTTTATTATTATAAACTTTCCTTTTTGGGTTGTCCAAATTCGGATGGGACGCCCAAAAAGGAAATTTGTCCAAATTCGGGTGGGACGGAGGGAGTAATATTTTTTTGAGGAAGTTTTTAAAAAAATATGTTTCTCCATAAGTTATAAAAAGCTCACTTTTATCCTTAAAAATATCGAGTTTAGACCTTAAAACATTGAGTTTAGACCTTAAAATACCTAGAAAATAAAATAGTTAGTTTAGGCGTTAAAACAGTGAGTTTAAGCTAGAAAATAAAATAGCGAGTTTAGGTCTTAAAACAGTGAGTTTAGGCTTTAAAACACCAAGTCGATATATTTAAAAGCAGAATTTTTTATAACTTATAGAGAAACAGATTTTTCCCAAAAATTTTATGCACTTTTTTATTCAATAACCTCCACTTGTCACTCACAGCAACAATCCGCATACTATTCCATACCCAACTTTCTCTCTGCTACTTTACATTTCGTACTCACAACATCTACCGATAAACATTTACAAAGCCCATATACATAAAATAAAATATAACACACAACTTGTATGTCTTGTACAGAAGAAAAAAAAAACATTTAATTTCAGAACCTTGATCTGCAGCCCATGTCGACATAGAAATTGATCAACAAGAAACAATTCCATCTTTCTTTATCAAATGCAATCTTTTCCAAACCAGAAAATCCACAAAAATAATCTCATTTAATGCTACTTCACTAATAAATTAACAGGCAACTCAGCATTTTAATTTGTTAAATAATTAAAAATTAGACATGCTATCAGAAATAGACAGCTCAACTTCTAAATTATTTAAAAACTATTAAAATTAGCTGTGCTTAAGTCATGCTTAGTTGACCACATTAGACGATTCATTTCTAGCAAAACTTATTCCCTTGCCTCCTATTTGAAACTGAGTTTGTTTTATTTACTTATTTTTCAAAATTTAGATGGTAGCAAAATATATGAATAAATAAGATTGGTTTTCATGCTATGTGCAACTTAAGTGTGTGGAAAATCATATGGTGAAACTGTCACATTATGTCATCTTGATAATTTGGATCATTAATTATCTAATTCACCGATTCAATTTTAACATAAGCATCTAGTGTCAAAACAATTTCCTAAATCCGGCAGATGTCCAAATTGAACTCAAATGAGGCTCGTTTTATGTTTAAACATATCAAAATATAAAAGTGAAATATCACACCACGTCAATTTATGTAATGAATTAAAAATAAATATTACTCTCTATGTTCCAAAATAACTATATATTTTTACCAAAAAAAAAAAGTCCCAAAGTGGCCTTTTTTTAATGATGAAGGAAAACACATAAGTTATCTACGAGTTCTCGGAATACCTTATGGATTAAATCCGAAGCTCGTTGTGCGGAAGATTTTTGCTTGTGCTATGAACCACGAGCATCTTGATTCTGCAATCACCACCTCTTCTCGTCCAATTCAATATCACAAGATGAATATTGAATGTTGTTTCACTCTCAAATCTCAGGCACTTGATGATTGCCAGAGATAGTATTTCTCGATCTAGAGGAGTATATGAAATATTATGTGTGTTTGTAAGTTGTTTCCGTAGAGACCCAATTTATAGAATACTGGTTAGACTAAGTCATAGAGTCTCATTCACATAAGAGTCTCTATTTGACTTATCCTCCAAATCCCTCTTATCCCAGTTTGAACGCACAAGTTAGTTAGGGATAATAAATCACGTGTCTAACATCTCCCACTCGGTCAAATGGGATATGCCATATACATTCTCAAGACTCGTTGAATACTTATCTCTTCATACATAAAGTGAGGCGTGTGACCAGACGAGAAACATATAAAAGGGAAGGAGTGTTATATCAAATACCATCTACCAATATAACACTTCCTCGTTAGTTAAAAAACTCGTCTATACCCCAGAAATTTTGATTACATCAATTCAAACACCTTTAAGCCCTTATAAATGGTGTTTAAACCTCAATAAGTTTATGTGCTCAAGATCATCCTTTTGAACCGTGTGTTCAATATGATCGTCCGGACATTGAGTCACTAAACAAAAGATGTATGTCATAATTGTCTTCCTTAGATCCTCGTGCCAATCATCCTTAGATTAACATCTTTCCCAACAATGCTCTGCTAGGCTGACTTTAAGTGCAAAGCCCTTTGGACGGCATGCCAAAGTAGCATCATTAATCTTTGGACTCTTGACATAGTTCTAAGTCACATAGAGTATAAATATGATCATAATAATCACTAGAACTTACACAGTTATGAAGCAGGGATATTCAATCACTTTCTGAGGTCGAATTATTGTCATACAGTATGAAATGTATGCTACGATAGTACTCCCACTCGAAATGGGCATGTCATACTCCATCGTACGAATCTTAGTCTAGGTGCCCCCATAGCTGAGTCCTCGAAAGAAGTCACTCTTATAGTGTCTCTTTAAGGTCTCATATTCGGACTTTCACAAGGGCATTCGAAGTTGTGAACCAGACACTTCGAATTGACCTATATATAAAATAGGTCTTATCTTAACCGTATGTTAAGGCGATATATTATAATGTCATTTACCCACCCCCCATAATAACAGGTTTCATATACATTATTATCTCATCTTACTCGTTCGTATAACGACAAGGCAAATTACCCGTGTAAGAGGGCCAATTCAAGTCATTTTAGACATCTTTTTAATTAAAATATATGCCACATAATTTTCAGTCAAAATCATTCCATAAACTCAACAAGAATGAAATGAAAATCTGTGTATTAAATTCAAAACAAATAGTGAAAATAATAATGTCTACAAGGTGTTCATAAATAACCAATCAAATCCTACGAAGCCCTAAACACGTCATGTGTTTCTGGAAAGTCTCTCTGGTCAGAGGATTAGTCATAGGGTCTGTTAGCATGCTCTCGGTAGGAATATATTTTAGAACCACCTTTCCTTCTGTAATCATATCTCTAGTGAAATGGTACTTAATGTCAATGTGTTTGGTCCTACTATGGTACTTAGGGTCCTTAGCAAACCCTAAAGCAGCCATGCTATCACAATGAATAACTACAAGACCATTCACATTTGGTGTGACATCAAGATGTTGTAAGAACCTCCTCAACCAAACAGCTTCCTGAACAGCTGTTGAGCAAGCAATGTATTCTGACTCCATCGTGGAAAGGGATATACTTTCCTGTTTCTTGCTACTCCAAGAAATAGCTCCACTACCAAGCAGGAATGCATAACCAGAAGTAGATTTACGCTCATCTACCTCTCCAGCCCAATCCACATCAGTATACCCTTTTAGGTTTAAGTCCCCACCTCGATAACAAAGAACCATGTTTGCTGATCCGCTCAAATAGCGAAGGACCCTCTTGACCGCCTGCCAATGTGGGGGGCCAGGGTTGCTTTAAATCTAGTTAACATTCCAACTGCATGACAAAGGTCAGGGCGGGTGCACACCATTGCATACATCAAGCACCCAACCGCAGTCGTATAAGGGGTATTAGCCATTCTTCTCTCCTCTTCTTCATTCTTAGGGCATTGGTTTGTACTGAAAACATCTGTGAAAGTCCTCCCAGCGAGACATATCAAGCTTCCGAAGAAAGGAACGATCACCTCAGCATCAACATGCTCAAGTTCAACCCTGTTCCCAGCCATCACGGCCACAGATTCAGGCATCCCGCCAGCAAGCTGCTAGCTCTGATAGACTTGGCTCTTGAATGAGATCACGAGACCATTAACATCACAGAGTTCAACACCCCCGTTGGTTTGATCAAGCAGATATGGGCAGACTTCTTGGTGACCGAAATCAAAAAAGGCCGCATGGAATGTCCAAGCACGACTTCCTTTGTCAATATAATCCAAATGTTTCCGCCATTCAGATATTTGGACGTGATGAGTTCTAGACACCAATCAGACAGCGCGCACCTACGGAGACTGCTTAGCTATCACAAGGAAAGCCCTCCTAGAACTAGCTGCACAAGAAAATCACCTCTGGGATGAAAACAAAGCTCAGAAGAGTCACAGGGACCAAGCCCTTAAAGCGTCATAAGCAGTTTCAGACAGAAAGCTAGAGGCCACTCTAGACCAATTCGACCTCAAAGGTTTTGCCCAAGGCAACTTCCTGGATTACCATAGCTTCTCAACAAACCCCCTCTGGCAAGGAAGGGCGGTCAATGGTCCAAACGACCTAGGAGATGGAATGGCACAACACAAGGAATACCTAGCCCGGCAGCATGAGGAATACAAGCGCTTATCTTCCCGAGAGAAGCAAGCCCTTTGTGAAAGTGACGACGAAGACGATGAAACAATTCTCTTCCAAGCCGAATGAAGCCAACAAAACCAGAATCCCAAGGGTCCTAGGAGGATGGGAGCGGATCATTTCCGTTCTCAAGTTAAAAGGCCAACTGAAAGAGGAAGGTCTATTCAAAAAGAAGAGAAAGATAGAAATACATCTCCAACAATTGCTCAGGGAGATTCCACAGACTACAGCATTCGTTTACAGAAACGACCAACTGGACAAAAGCCAGTCACATGGGCAGACGTCCGGGAAGCCGTATATTCACCTTCCGACATACCCGCTACTCAGTTAAAGCAGCAGAGAAAGCTCTCCCACATGGAGGTTTATCTAAACTGCTGCATACGGTTCAAAGAAGCGCTGGCTATTCTCACATGGGAAGAAACGCAAGCGTTAGCTCTCGACGAAGGCTCTGCTGTAAGAGAGCTGATCAGGGCTAAAAGCGGAGGAAAATTAGCGAACCATGGCTACTGCCTATCCAACTCCAGAATGCCATGAGCCTGCTCAGCAAGAAGGAGAGAAATACAGTATACCGTGAAGAGATCAAAGAGACCATTCGCTTGAACTAAGAACTCTCTAGCATCCCCCGGAGGGTCAGTGAGACACAGTTCAGTCCTGGTAACCACTGTTGCACACTGACATTTGAACACCTGCAGAAAACTATAGGCTCCCTCCCTGCAGAGGCACCTAAACCAGTATATTGGGACAGAATTCGGAAAGCCGTCTGTAAGTACGCCAATCCAATTCGCGACCCTTTTAGATGCATTTTAACGTGATAAAATTGCATTAAGGGGCATTTTGGTAAATTCCCATTCCATCCCGAGACTTTCGGAAACGTTTCATAAGTTTTCCGCGAAGGAAGTACCTTTTGGTACCTTGCTCATGCCAAAGGACCTGCCGGGAATAAACCTTTTTGGACTTTTTAGGTATTTACGCCTGAATGTTCCAAAAACTGGTTTTGGCGCCAAAAACGTTTGTGTCACCTTGTGTCACGCAACAAGTCGAGGCATGGAAAGTGGTTACGTAACGTCGTGCGACACAAGGTGACCACTAACTACAGCCTATAAATAAGACCCTCCCCCTCTTAGAAATGGATCCGAACTTGATCTACTGTTACTCTGTAGAAATTGCAACGTAACAAAGCACCCCAAAACAATCCTCTCTCTCTCATACCTTCAACCTACCCCAATTCCCTCCAATTCAACCCACCTTCTTCAACCAAACTCTAGATCTACCTTGCACCAATCCTCTCAAGCCTCCCAAGACCAGAAGCTGCAGTTGAAGGATTCTGTATCTAACTTGATACAGAATTCGTGGAAGCAACAGGGGTAACCTCTTCAAACCCCCTCTTCTCTCTCTCTTACCTTGCTAAATTGAATAATTCTCTTGTTTTACTTCTCTTGGATTCAGTAATCAGACTCTATCCGTCAAGATTACTGAATCCCAATCGCAATCTCTCTGTTTAATTTGATTAATCTGAGTAATTGAGTTTTCATTGTTGGATATTGTTTGAATTTGGTGTTTAGACCCCAAGGGGGTGTGGATCTATCCATATCCACACTCCCGGGGTCGAATTGTTGTTAATTCTACTTTTCGAATCTAATCTGTTCAATTAATTAGATCTGTGTTGGCTATTGTTGATTTTGTGTTCAAATTTGTATGTTCCTGCAGATGGTCATTATGTGTCACGCGACACATTGTTCATAGGTGATCCTGTGTCACGCGACACATCTGGTCATCTGTGTCATGTGTCATGTGACACATTATGCCTGTTTGCAGGAACCATTTCCTTTTGTAATCTGTTCTGAATTGTTGTAGTAGGGATGTGGCCTCCCTAAATAATTGGCTCACAAGTTGTAAGTCTCAATTCATATCAATGAAATGCATGTTTACCACACTTGTTTATTATCAATGCTTGCACACACTCATGGATTGCTTGGATGTTTGATTAGAAAGACTCGTCTACGGACGAGGTATGTTGGGTGAACTCTCGGTTCTTCCCAACACGTAACCTGACCCCCGAACCCGTTCTCTTTCATAGGTTTTTCAAAGTGCACCTCTTAAGCATGGCGTGGCAACTCTCTTTTTTTTTACTTTTTCGGGGCGAGCGCACATTCACCGTCGAAGCCCCCGGGAAGACATTAACAGTCAAACGAATTGAGAGAGGACATATGGCCCTGTGCTTCAAAAAATTCTCCTCTGACTATGGCTCAGCTCAAAGCAACCTGTTTAAAAGGGACCAAGCCTGATGTCAACGTTCTGATCCGATCGTGTCAAATCCATGTGCTACCGCCCAAGGCCACCAAAAAGCCAACAGAGCCAGAACCGCAACCCGGTCTGTCCAAAGAAACAAGTTCCAGAACGGAGGACCCGATCCTCACTCAACTCAAGCAGACCTAGGCGAACATTTCCCTGTGGTCCCTACTCACATCTTCATACCCTCACAAGCTCAAGCTAGAGGAAAGTTTGGCCCGCACCATGGTCCCCGTGGATGCAACTCCAGAAGAAGTGATTCAGATGATCGACAACATCCACTATGGAAACATTATCACCTTCACAGATTTGGACCTGCCAAAATTTGGGGCTAATCACAATGAGCCGCTCTACATCACAGTTCAGTTGGACGAGCGTCACCTTCCCCGTGTAATGGTAGATGGAGGTTTCAGAATGAATGTCTTTCCCGCCAAGATGATAGACCTGCTTGACATCAACCCCACAGATTTGAAGCCTTCAGTCCACATTGTCAAGGCTTATGACTCTACTTCCTGCACACTTCTCGGGGTCGCTACTCTAAACATCTGATTCGGCAAGCGGATGATGCCCACCGAATTTCAAGTGTTGGACATTCCTATCACTTTCACAGCCATCCTGGGATGACCCTGGTTGCATCAAATGAACGGTGTGGCATCCACCCTTCACCAATGTATCAATTTCATGCAAGGCAACGAGCTGACAACAGTCTACGATGACAGCGTCACCACCGAGGGGACCTGTACCAACGGCATTCCAGTGTTAGAGATCAAGCATGATGATGATATGTCATTAATTGGATTCACCTTGGAGACTTCCAAGATCCAAATATGCAGCATGGACCTTCCACTATTCTGGGACAAAATCCCTCCTGCCATGAAGATGATGAAACTCATGAACTTCATCCCGGGACTGGGGCTCGACAAAAGGTTACAAGGCCAACGCCAAGTCATCAAAGTTAAGGACCACACTACAGTCCAGGGGCTCGGTTATGTGCCAACACCAGCTGATATCATGGAAAACAAAAGGCTCGCCAACTCCAAAGCAGCAACCCGCAAAAGGGGAACCTATAAAGACATACCCAACCTCTGACCTTACAGTTTCGACCTCGCCCACTACTTCATCAAGGGAACCGATAGCAGAACTGAGGGAACCGATAGCAAAACCGATAACAGAACTGAGGGGACCGACAGCGGAACTGATGAAGATGAGAAAAAAGCAAGAAAAGTCAGTACAGAGACTACAGAAAGGATGGGAAAGCTGACATAGGACCTCAAGCATTTTAGAGGACTCAAAGCTAATCCGACAAGGGGAGCATTCCTCAACATCACTGCTCTACCTAGACTCGTTGCCACCACAATTCAGCATGAGTACTCATTCAAAGGGATCCCCAACATAGAAGAGCAGCTCGAGACACTCTTCATGGGAAACAGACTGTTCGAGTCAGACGCCAGGGCTACATTTGAAACAGTAACTCCAAAGCAGAAGGAACCAGAATTCGTGGAAGATGCTCTCAGTGGACTCGCTCTACAGAATCTTTTCAAAGAAGTCATGGAGGCCAAACCTGATAGACCTGGGCTCCAAGAACATCATGATCGCCATGATCGGGACAGTAGAAGCTAAGCCTCTCGACCCTCGAACCCTCACCCAACATCCAACAATGCCACTAAAAAACTGGGTGACTTTCACTAGACCAAGGGCAAGCCAGACAGAAATGGAAGACAAACTGGGCCTGTACTCGTGTCTCCCTAAACCTAGTCTCAAACCCTCTTAGTCAGTCATTGTCAAAGTCTAATCCTCTGAGTCGTCTGACGGCCTCACGCCGGAAGACTATGATAATGTAGCCAACAATGTATTCCCGTTCGTCTTAAATGATAAGTTCGACTTCGGATTATCCCCTCATTGCCACTTTAATCTAGAAACAAGTAAAATACAGAAAGATATACCCCCCACACTTGAAATGAACATTGTCCTCAATGTTTCAAGGAACAACATCAAATTCGGGAGGGTAAAGAGAAACTTACGGAAATGGTAGTGGTGGTGGAAAGTTGTCCCAATGTCTTGTCCCATAGTTGTAAACGTCATCAATTCTTCCTTGAATATGTTGAATATGACCATCCATTTGGCCGAGATGTTGAAGAATTTGGGCGTTTTGTTGAAACAGTTGGGCTTGTTGGATGGACAATTGGTCGAACCTTTGGTAGAAGTCGGGCGACGTTTGGTTTGGTGGGGCTTGCTCATCTTCTTCTTTTTCTTGGCCCTCTTTCCCTTCTTCTTGAATAGCATTTGGAAAAGTCCAAGTCTCGGGCTGTCTGATTTGGACGGAGTGTAGATTGTTGCTTGGGAGTACAATATAGGGCATTTTTCCTGCCCCTACCAACCAATTGTACTCTCTGTTTCCCCTCTCTGAAATAAGCTGCATAGTCCAAAGAGTTGGAATGTCCAACTTTGTTGATCCCCTAACCTCAACCCAATTATCGGGTATCACAAAATAAAAATGCTTAGCAAACAATGTCACAATTCCCCCTATATGAATCTCTCCATTGTAGGTCAGGGAAATAATATCACCAATCAATTCAAAGAGGAAATTGCAAATGTTCATCCTCCTACGCCCCCAAATAAGACACCATAATACAAATAGCTCCTTCCTATTAACTGTTCCTTTATCTTCTCTAGCAAAGATGGTACAAGCGAAGATTCTATGCACGAGGTGAAGGGATGGGTGAATAATGGAGGAGGCTTTGGCGTTTCGGGATTCGAAAGATGGAAGGCCGGTTATTTGGTTCCAAAATACATTCTCATTGAATTCAATGGGCATATCGGGATCAATTTCAGTATAAAAGGACAATCCCAAAATTTTGCTAATATCAGCTCTGCTAAGTTGAAGCTCTCTTCCGCAAAGGCGAAAGTTGATATGGAACTGATTGTAAGTCCTTCCAGTTTGCCTACAAGTTTCCTCTACAATCCTGCTCTTCACCGTGCTCAAAAACTCTAGGGTCAGATTTTCATAAGTCTTTTCATGCAGTTGGAGAATTCCCTCGGATCCTAACCCCATATGCAAAGTTAGAACATCCCCATAAATTCATAAAGATCTAAGGGTAGGCCTATCAGGAAATTGCGTTGGTCTCATTCATTTGGAACTAAGGGCGATGAATCGTGCCGTTTCCCTGGCACTTCTGAATTCAATCCCCAAGGTATCGAGGGTTGGATTTAAGTTAGAGGTAGAGGGTTGCTCCTTCCGAGATTTTTTTTGTAACCCTTTCTACCGCCTTTCCTTTCCCCTTAGAAGTTATTTTATCAAAAACCCAAGAAAATTGAAAAACAAGAGAAGTGAGAAAATTTTACCCGGAGAAATTGATGATATAAACCTTGAAATCCTTGTTGCCCAGCCTTAGACTATCCAAAAGCTTCCTCCTTGCTTTCCAACTCCAAGGAAAATCTCTTCAACTTTTGAAATGGGTGAAGGTTTTTTTTTTTTTTTTGAATTT
This sequence comes from Adenophora triphylla var. japonica, assembly GCA_022495995.1. NCBI lineage: Eukaryota > Viridiplantae > Streptophyta > Magnoliopsida > Asterales > Campanulaceae > Adenophora > Adenophora triphylla. The sequence continues at coordinate 42,247 of JAFEMH010007395.1, forward strand.
ATCGGAATTGGGGGGGTTTTAAGAGGGTTTTGGAACGATTTTGATGGGAAATAGGTGTTTGGCTGATGGATTTGTGGAGGATTTAAGGTTTTATTTTGGGATTAAGTGGTGGATATGGAGGTATTTAAGGTGGGTGGGGCGGAGGTATAGAGTGAGGAAGGAAGAGAGAGAGAGAGAGAGAAAAGATGAGGTGAATGAGGGAAGGAAATGAATGGGCATGGCTTTTGACTGAAAAGGCATGGCCTTCCAGACGTTCTGCACGGACGAGTCAAGGGATTTGCACGGCCGCTCCCCCTCATTGAGTCAACTCACCCAACTCGATATGAACTGCACGGTCGCTCCATGATACAGAGCACGGTCGTGCTAACCACTATTCATCATTTTTAATTTATTTTTCTTCTTATTTTTGTATACCTATAAAACAGAGTTAGCACATAAAAAGTAATAAAATAGTAAATATAAAACATTATAAAATAAAAACATTATAAAATAAACAATAAAAAAAATAATCCATCGGTTACCATCCCGATGATGCTTGTTTTAGGTCATTAGCTCGACCCCTTTCCGGTAGTAGGTAATGTGTGATATTTAGATGGCCTTTTGTCATTGACAACTTGCCATTGCATTCCTTCCGGAGTAATCAATATTTTCTACGGTAGACATTTTTTCCATCCCGATTTTTTTGGTAGACCAAGCAACCTATAGTCCTTGCATCTTCAAAAATTCGAAGTGCCCTTCTTCTTTGTTCTCTTTGGTTCTTTCACTGTATCGTTAGTTTCGGGACAAGCAGAAATATCTATTGCATCAAAATCATTTTTGCAATCCAAAGGTTCATAATTTATAGGATCATTTTCTATTTCTTCCTTTGATTGTGATTCCTCACCCATTTCATATTATTCACTTGGGGTGTAGGTCTCTAAATAGGGATCCTCGAGATCTGATCTTTTCATATCAAATTCGACTTTTTCTTTCTCGACATTTAGGAAAAAGGTGCCATTTTTCACATCAATAATTGCCCAGCAGTGGCAAGAAATGGCCTTCCTAAAATGACTGGAATTTGATGGTCTTCCGCCATATCAAGGATCACGAAGTCGACAAGGATGATCAAATTCCCTACTCGACATGGCATGTTTTCCATAATACCAACGGGTTATTGAATGTAACGGTCTGCCAATTGGAGAGATATGGTAGTGGGTTTGAGTTCCCCTATACCAAGTTTCTCACTTACCGATAATGGCATCAAACTTACGCTAGATCCTAAGTCAAGCACAGCGTTATCGATATTAATTCTGCCAACACAACAAGGAATTGTAAAAGTGACCAGATCCTTTAATTTTGGAGGATTTTTATTTTGCAAGACAGCGCTTACTTCCTCCGCTAACATAACATTTTCATATTCTACTAGCCTTTCTTTATCAAAAATCAATTGCTTTAAAGGTTTAACAGATAAAGGCATTTCTTCAAATTTTTTGAAATATGGAATGTTAATATTATGGCATCTAGGTTCTCAAGAAGTTCACCATAATCCTTGTCTTCTTTTTTAGGGGATTCCGTCCCCGAATTAGTCTCAATCATCAGTGGGATTGGACTATAATCAATTTTTCTAGGGCATTCATTTAATATTTCATGTTCATCCCTAGTATTTACCATATTAATATGCTCATTTGGCCTTTGAGGTTGACCGGGAAGACTCCCTTGTGGTCTACTCGTTGGGATGGCCTGTTGAGCTTGTTGAGTTTCTAGCATCTTATTATGCGCTGCTAAGTTATCAAACCTAGCATTTAAAAGTTTAAAACATTCCCTAAATTCATTATTGATCTTTTCTTGAGAATTTTTATTTTTTACTACGAAATCCATTAAAAGATCCAATTTTGATTTAGGGGGAAAGGTATTTGCATTGTTATTGAAATTCTTAGGTGCAAATCCCGGAGGTTGTATAGATGGTTGCGGGTTTAGAACGTTGTTATTCTTATAGGAGAAGTTGGGGTGATTCCTCCATTCGGGATTGTATGTATTAGAATACATCCCCCCTTCCGTCCAAAAGAATTCACAAAGTTCACTTGATCATTAGAACAAATGTCAAGCAACTCGCAATTATCCGTACTATGTGAGTTAGACCCATATAGTTCACACAAAACATTTATATTTGTCACGGGATTGACATTAAGATTCTCAATTTTTTTCAAAAGCATGTCAACCTTAGAAGAGAGAAGAGTAACTGCATCAACATTATATTTACCAGGCGTACCTTGTTGTTGCTCCCTCTCATTTGACCACTAGTAGTGGTTCAATGCAATATTTTCGATGAGGTCGTATGCCTCATCGACACCCTTGTTCATCAATGCTCCTCCCGCAGCGGCATCAATGGTCTCTCTTGTCTTAAATATGAGACCGTTGTAGAAGGTGTGAACAATTAACCACTTTTTGAGCCCGTGGTGGGGGCACATCCTGAGAAGTTCCTTGAACCGCTCCCATGCATCATACAAAGTTTCACTATCCGTTTGATAGAAGTTAGTGATCTTCGTACGAATTTGGGCTGTTTTGCTAGGTTGGAAGAAACGCCCAAGGAATGCTTCTTGAACTTGGTCCCATGTTGTTAATGAATTAGTGGGACCGAGTTTAACCATTGCTTTGCCTTATCCTTAAGAGAGAAAGGAAAAAGGCACATCTGAATTGCTTCCGGAGTGACATTCTGGATACGTGTGGTGTCACAGTATTCCAAGAATGTTTGGATGTGGAGATGAGGGTCTTCGAAAGCAGTGCCGCTGTATTGGTTATTCATAACCATATGTAAAAGTTGCGGCTTTATCTCAAAGTTGATCGCTTCTGCATTTGGCACAACTATAGGGGATCTAGTTTCCGGGGTACTTGGATTTACAAAGTCCCGTAGGGTCCTAGGAGGTGCTTGTGGCTCTCCGTCCGCCATATGCTTTTTTAGTGTCTCTTTGAGTTTCCTTAATCTTTCGTGAAAGCTTCGTTCGGGTTCCGGATCAAAATTGTCAAAGAATGTCCGAGCCCATTTCATACACTATAAGAAAAATGCTCAAAAAGAGATTAAACGTAACAGATTACCGGAAGTAAAGACAAAACAATATAAATTTTTTTTTTCAAAAAAAAATTATGTAGTAAAGACAAAAACGAAAAGTAAACCATTGTCCCCGGCAACGGCGCCAAAAACTTGTTCGGTCGAAACCTAACGGTTTATTTAAAATCCGCAAGCGCACGGGCTATTGAAATATAGTGGGTGTAAGTACGAGTCGATCCCACAGGGACAGAGATTACTTTTGAATGAAATTGTTTTTACTATAATCGCAAAAGAGATTGGGGGAAATAAAGATTGTTTTAGGAAGAGAATGAAGCATACGCAGAAAATTTAAATAAAATTCTTATAAATGAAGCATTCTCGGGATTGGAAATCATTTACACAATTTGTTCATCATATAGTCATGTCTTAGAAAATATAGGTTTTCATGAAAATCAAGGATGGTACGTTAGGCTTGCATTACTTTTCACAGTCAGACAGTAGCGTTGTATCCTTCACTAATTATGTCCTAACTTTTTGAGATTTCCGTTTATGATACTCCCGCCCTGTCACAAACGGGTATTCCGGCGTATCTCTAGCTGACCATAATTAGTAAGGATCCATTAAGATCGAAAGTCAACGTACTTTCCATTAAAGGAAAATCCCTAGGCCATTGAACTACTCTCGTGATTAATGAAACCTAGTTCCTTTATATGGTTCTGTCAATCGAGATTCTCCGCTAGGTACTTCTCTCGATCGACTGAATCATACATGTTGGACGTCTCCAAAATGTAAGTCATTTTGAGTTTGATATAAAGAAATTGTTTAGATGAAGATAGAAGACAAGACTTTCATAATTAAGATGATGAACAATATATGCTTTTGAGTTTCCAACCCCAAGAACAAGGGGGATTACTTACTAGCCATATGAAAGTAAATAAACATAAAATAATAAGAGATAGAGTAAGGAGAACTTATGATTATTGAGAGATGAATGGCTGGAATAATACTTCAAACTTTTATTGCTTCTTTCTAAGAGAACTTCTAGAACAATGTACACTTGAATCTTCAAATCTTTTGGAAATAATTGTAAAGAATTGTGTATAATGTAATTTCTACTTTGGTATACTACTCTCTGATAATTCCTGATATCATTAAACTGTTTACAAGTGATCTATTTATAATAAGGAGGAAGCTCTTCAAAGTGGTGCCATTGAAAGGTGCCTTTAGAATCTGCAGGTGCCATTTGCACGGCCGAGCTAAGGAAGTTGCACGGCCACTCCATGCTTGGCGCCAACTTTGGATTTTGAACTGGACAAATGGCACGGCCACCCTATGTTTGTTGCACGGCCTCTTTGAGAGGTAGCACGGCCACTCCATTTTTAAGACACGACCACTCTTCATTTTGGGGCCAAAAATGGCCTGACATGGCCAAGTGCACGGCCGCTCCATGTATGGCTGCACGGCCGCTCTGGCTGGAATTTGGCTTGTGTTCTTGATTTGCTTGTTTTTCTTCCATATTTTTGCACCAAGATGTCCCAAACATCCTTTGATCATAAAATAGACTAAAAGCCTGTCTAAAATGTACAATACATACCAGAAGCGTAAATTCAAAGATATATACAAAAGAAACTAAAAATAGACTAAAATGAAATTTAAATGATAACTAAACTAAGGAAATTTCTATAAAAATATAGGATAAATGACTATATAATGGTCACTTATCAGCTGTTCATGAGCTGATGCCCCCCAGGCCGTCTACTGTGAGGGATCCATCTGCTTCCACGGCTGGTGGCACAGATGCGGGCGAGACTGCTGGGTTTATAGTTCGCCACTCCTCGTATTCAGGATACGAGCAGGGAGAGTCCTCGGGAGCACATGCACGGAGCCATCGCTTTCGTACTCCGGTCTTGAGGAGTTTACGGATTATTTGTCTACCGCGGATTCAGATGCTGCGGGGCAGTACTTTGAGTGCTCGATGACGAGCAGGACTCTGAGTAGTCCCATTGATTTCTTTTGCTAGACAATTGTGTGCATCGTCTGAACATTGTTTTGTACTTGAAAGGCCCCTGGGGCAAACTCTTGTACATTTTGAGTATTTGTTATGATTACTTTTAGTTATTTATGGCAAATAAGCAAGTAGGTTGATCAAAAATAAATAATAACATGACATGCATTGAATAATAAAATTTGAGCGGGCAAAATTTATAACTATATGCACTGTTATTTATTAATTGCACTGTTGCACGAGCCCGAGGCAGATGTGATGTCGGCAATGAATGACTTGATCACGGGTTAATATGATTTGATCAAGGATTAAACAGGAGCGCCTTTGGAAATGTCGAGGGACATTGGTGCAGCAGGCTGTAAAGTTGACTTGGTCAATTGGAAAAACAGGTCGGCCGGCCTATGTCTCCATTTCAGATTGTTTAAATTGCAGTTCAGTTTCTGCAATTTGGGAATTCCACGCTTGTTTCTGAAGCTGAGTTTGATTTCTCTCCTAAATTCTTTGAAATTTCCTTTGTTTCTCATGGCTACATTTCCAAGGTTGTCATCTCAGATGCAAGAACGATTTTTGGAGAAGTTCCAGATGTGGGTACGACACCACACGAGGCAAAGTAAGGGATTTTTCAAAGGTTGTTATAGGATGAGGGCAGTTTGGGCTTTGAAGGAGCTTGTATCGGATTGGGATCTTTTGAGAGCTGCAGCTCATTTCTGGGACGAAAGGAGGCATGTGTACAGCTTCTCGTATAACGAGATTATGCCTACACTTGAGGATTTTTGAGCTATCCTTGGAGGACCTGAGGCAGAGCAGATTGTTCTTCCTTTGACGGGCGGCCTGACCACAGTTGAGAAGTTGATGTCCTTGCTTGGCATTTCGATTGAAGAAACATGTGGGATGCTGATACCAAATACCAATCATGTTGACATTTCGGGGTTGCCCGATAGATTTTCCGGTGTTGATGGGAGCATTTATGCGTGGGACGCTTTTGCTCTGTGTGTGATTGCTACTTTGTTCACATTCACGTCATTGGGGGTGTGCCACCACAGGGTTCTGGATCTAGTGAGGCAGTGCCGGAGCAGAGGAGATATCTTGCCTTTGATCTTGGGCGAGACATTCCTTGGCATAGGTCGGATGGCGACCGGTGGCCGATACATGTGGGGAGGAAGTCCCGCTATGCTTACTTTGTGGTTGAGGGAGCGGTTGCAAATGATGCCCGAGGTACCAGCGACGTGTGATCCCTGGTCTTTTTCTCGACGTCCCTTGGTGATAGGAGGCAGTTAGGCTGACTTGGAGCTTTGGATGGCCAAACTCTGCACACATCATCTGCGATGGTGGGTTCCTCACTGGAAGTTACAGACTTATTGGACCGTTCAGGAGGGTCTTCTTATTGTCAGAGTTCTGGGGGTGTCCCAGTCTTCTTTCTACATTCCCTCTTTGGTACTGCGGCAGTTCGGGCTGGAGCAGGTGCCGTTGACGTGCTTGATTGATACCGCCACCTTTGAGGTGGTATCGCTCTTCATGGAAGATCCTCCGACATCATTGCTTTTCATGCGTTTGTGGCAATATACGTCCTTTCTTGCCAGGGTTCACTTTCACCAGAGAGGGGGCACTGTTCTATTCACTCGGTATTTGAACTGGTATGAGGAGTGTATATGGGAGACACAAATGGCTATTTTATGGAGATGAAGTGAGCTATTGGGCCTTGACTACCGTGACAGCTCGACTTTGAGGAGGGCCGAAGCAATGGCTAACCCTCAGGATTTTACCGGAGATGATATGGCTAACTACGAGGCCAATGCTAGTCGGATGGCCGATCAGAGCACGAATATGATGACTCGAAGAGAGGCAGCTCATGATAGAGCTAGGGAAAGGGCTGTGTTGGCAGCCGCAGGCTTGACAGAGGCATCGGGAAGGGTCCCGGAGCCAGGTAGAAGGACTACGGGGATATTCCTTGTGAAGGTAAAGAATACCCATCATGGAAAAGGGAAGGGGAAGAAAGACGAAGGACCGAGTACAAGGGACTAGGCTGACCTTGCTGTCTGGAATATCCACCCACTGTCATTGCAGACACATTAAATTGAGTAAGTGTTTTATTGTTGTTTTGCTAGCGTGTAGAGAGTCAAGAGTAGACCGTGCTTGAACTCATCAAAGACTATTTTAACCGTAATGAATCTGTAGGTTAAATTTAAGAGTTTTCTGAAACACAAGCGATTGGTGTTGTATTTGAAATTTTATTTGTTTTTGAGACCGAACCAATGATGGCTGCCTACGTTCCCCTTTTACAAATTGGACTAAGGGGCTCAGGTCACCGTAGTTTGACACTTTTAGGTGAAATTTGAGAAAAAGACAAAAGAAGTGCGACCCTGTTTTTTACCTAGATCATTTTTGGGAATGTATCTAGTTGGGTATTACTCTTTTAGCTCTTTGATTTTACTGAGGGGGTGGTGTATGGTGAAGGAGAGTTGACTCGTGTTCTTCCTCAAACGAAGTATCTGCGGAGCTTGCTTCCGCTTACGGGGTTAACGAAAGGGTTTCCGTCCAAATTTGCAAACTTCATGGCTCCTCCGGAGAAGATTCTTTGTACCACGAATGGGCCTATTGAGGTAGGTTCCCACTTTCCGAGGGGATTGGTCTGTGTAGGAGGCTTTTCCTTAAGCACCAAGTTGCCTTCTCTGATGTCTCGGATCATGACTTTCTTATCAAAACCTCGGGCCATTCTGCTTTGGTAGGCACGAGTATGCTCCATGGCTTTCAATTCAACTGGTAACATTGGTTCCATTCCGTATGTGAGTGCGAAAGGAGTCTCCCCTGTGGCAGTTCTGACTGATGTTCTGTATCTCCAAAGGGCTAGATGTAGCTTTTCGGGCATATCCCGACCTCTGACGGCCATCTTTTTTATTCTTCTCGCAAGAGTCTTGTTTGCTGCCTCTACTGCACCATTAGTCTGTGGTCTGTAGGGAGAAGACTTGTGGCGTGTAATTTTGAACTCGGTCAACAGTTGGTCACAATCTCCTTCGAAGTGGGTCCCATTGTCGAATATGATCTCGTTGGGCACCCCGTATCGGCACATGATGTTCTCTTTGATGAACTCGGCCACCTTCTTAGAATTCAGTACTTTGTATGATCTGGCTTCTACCCATTTGGTGAAGTAGTCGACTGCGACTAATATGAACTCGTGACCATTGCTCCCTGGCGGAGTAATTTTACCGATGATGTCGATTCCCCATGTGGCAAAAGGCCATGGTGTAGTCATGCAGTAGAGCTCGTGAGGAGGAATGTGATTGAGGTTGGAGAACCGTTGACATTTGTCGCAGCTTCTGACGAACTGGATGCAGTCTGTTTCCATTGATACCCAATAGTAACCCATACGGAGGATGATCTGTGTCAATGCTCTGGTGTTCATGTGCGGACCGCAGGTTCCGTTGTGAACTTCGTTCATCAGCTCGCTGGCCTTTTCTTTATTTACACACCGGATGAGTGGTCCTTGGTAGCGCTTCTTGTAAAACATACCCCCCAGAATGATGAAATGGGATGCCAGGCATTTTAGGGCCATCATGTTTTTGGCTTTGATCCTTTCTTTGTATTTTCCATCTTCATTTGTGGAAGAAGCTTCTCCATTTTGGAGGTACTGGTAAATTTGACTGTACCAGGGTTCGTCAATCGGTTCATGTTCAACTTCGATCTCACAGCAATAGGCGGGTGTTTCCCATTTGCCTATTCTGAGGGGCTTTACTGATTTCCCTTCAGGAATTTTGACAAGAGATGTTAGGGTGGCCAGGGCATCTGCGAAGCAGTTCCTGTCTCTTGGCAAGTAGTGGAAAGAGATGTCCTTGAACTGAGCAATGAGCTCCTCCATGTACGTGTGGTACTTCTGGAGGCCAGAATCTATTGTCTTCCATTTGTTGGATACTTGATTGATGATCAATGCTGAGTCTCCGTATACTTCCATATACTTCCAGTTTTGTGATGTTGCGTTCAAGAGCGGCTTCTAGGCCAGCTGCGCAAGCTTTATATTCTGCTGCATTGTTGGTTGCTTCAAAATTCAGTTTGATGGCTATGGGAGTGTGCTCGTCTTTAGGATCAACCAGGAGCATTCCAATACCATTTACCTTCTTGTTGGATGCCCCATCGAAGAAGAGTTGCCAGCGGTTTGTGCTGTTGAGTGAGAAAATCCCATCGTCTGGAAACTGCGGATCAGGACCTTTGAGTTCATTGCTTGGGAAGTCTGCCAGTTGATCTGCCATTACTCGACCCTTTGTTGATTTTCAGGTCATATATTTGATGTCGAATTCAGCCAGGAAGAATGACCACTTGTCTAATCTCATTGATAGAGATGGCTTGTCGAAGAGATATCTGACGGGGTCCATCTTGGAGACCAGGAGCACTGAGTGTGACTGCATGTAGTGTTTCAGCTTTTCGACTACCCATACCAAGGCGGTACAAGTTTTCTCTAATGCTGAGTAGTTGAGTTCACTTCCCTGAAGCTTTCAGCTTACGAAGTAGATTTCATGCTCAACTCTGGAATCTTTCTATTCTTGTGCCAGCATAGCCCCAATTGACGTGTCTGTCACTGTCAGGTACAGGAGGAGTGGCTTATCTTCATGTGGCGGGCACAGGATTGGGGGATTCACCAAGTAAGTCTTGATTTTCTCGAAGGCTGCCTGGCATTCGGGGTCCCATTTGATGTCAGCATTTTTCTTCATTAGTTTGAACATTGGCTCGTGGAGAGATGTTAACTGGTTGATGAAGCGACTGATGTATTGAAGTCTTCCCATGAAACTTTTCACTTCTGTTAGTATCTGTGGTGGCTTCATGTCGATGATGGCCTTGATTTTTTTGGGATCTGCTTCGATGCCTCTTTCTGTAACCATGTACCCCAGTACTTTGCCTCACTTGATGCCGAAGGTGCACTTTCCAGGGTTCAATCTCATGGAGTGCTTTCTGAGTCTGTTGAAGAACTTTCTCAAATCTGTCATGTGCTGCATGTCTGATCCTTTGGAGTTGATGATCATGTCGTCAATATACACTTCGATTTCTTTGTGAATCATGTCATGGAAGAGAGCTATTGCAGCCCGTTGATAAGTAGCCCCAGCATTCTTTAACCCAAATGGCATGACCGTGTAACAGTATGTCCCCCACGAAGTGGTGAAAGTAGTCTTGGCTTGATCTTCCTCGGACATCTTGATCTGATTGTATCCAGCGAAGCCATCCACGAAGTACTTTACTTCAAAATTTGCTGTGGTATCGACTAGCGTGTCGATGTTGGGCAGTGAGAAATCATCTTTAGGGCTAGCCTTGTTGAGATCTCAGAAATCCACATAGCTTCTGACCTTTCCATTGGCCTTAGTGACCGTCACAATGTTGGAGAGCCAGGTCGGGTACTCAATTTTTCAGTGGCATTGCTGGATGCTTGATGAGGGTTTGGGGGTCGATGCTTGATGAGGGTTTGGGGGTCGAGAGGCTTGGCTTCTGCTGTCCTGATCATGGCGATCATGCTGTTCTCGGATCCCAGGTCAATCAGGTTTGGCACCTCCATGACTTCCTCGAAAAGGTTCTGTAGAGCGGGTCTACTAAGAGCATCTTCTATGAATTCTGGTTCCTTCTGCTTTGGAGTTACTGTTTTGAATGTGGCCTCGGCGGCTGACCCAAACAGTCTGTTTCCCATGAAGAGTGTCCCGAGCTGCTCTTCTATGTCTGGGATTCCTTTGAATGAGTACTCATGCTGAACTGTGGTGGCAATTGGTCGAGGTAGAGCAGTGATGTCGAGGAATACTCCCCTTATCGATTTAACTTTGAGTCCTCTGAAATGCTTGAGGTCCTATGCCAGCTTTCCCATCCTTTCTGTAGTCTCTGTACTGACTTTTCTTGCTTCTTTCTCATCTTCATCAATTCTGCTGTCAGTACCCTCAATTCTTCTGTCGGTTTCGCTGTCGGTTCCCCCAGTTCTGCTGTCGGTTCCGCTGTCGGTTCCCCCAGTTCTGCTGTTGGTTCCGCTGATAAAGTAGTGGGTGAGGTCAAAACTATAAGGTCAGAGGTTGGGTGTACCGCTGTAGGTTCCCCTCTTGCGGGCTGCTGCCTTGGTAATGGCGAGCCTTTTGCTTTCCCTGATGTCAGTTGGTGTTGGTACATAATCGAGCCCCTAGACTGTAGTGTGGTCCTTGACTTCGATGACTTGGTGTTGTCCTTGTAACCTTTTGCCAAGCCCCAGTCCCGGGATAAAGTTCATAAGTTTCATCATCTTCATGGCTGGAGGGAATTTGTCCCAGAATAGTGGAAGGTCCACGCTGCATATTTGTATCTTGGAGGTCTCCAAGATGAATCCAGTTAATGCCATATCGTCATCATGCTTGATCTCCAACACTGGAATGTCGTTGGTGCAGGTCCCCTCGGTGGTGACACTGTCGCCGTAGACTGTTGTCAGCTCGTTGCCTTGCATGAACTTGATACATTGGTGAAGGGTGGATGCCACGCCGTTCATTTGATGCAGCCAGGGTCTTCCCAGGATGGATGTGAAAGTGATAGGAATGTCCAACACTTGAAATTCGGTGGGGGTCATCCGCTTGCCGAACCAGATGTTTAGAGTAGCAACCTCGAGAACTATGTGGGAATTAGAATCATAGGCCTTGACAGTGTGAACTGAAGGCTTCAAGTCCGTGGGCTTGATGTCGAGTAGGTCCATCATCTTGGCGGGCAAGACATTCATTCCAGATCCTCCGTCTACCAGTACACGTGGAAGGCGATGATCGTCCAATTGAATTGTGATGTAGAGCAGCTCATTGTGATCAGCCCCAAATTTTGGCAGGTCCAAATTCGTGAAGGTGATGATGTTTCCATAGTGGATGTTGTCGATCATCTGAATCACTTCTGAGGATATGAAGATGTGAGCAGGGACCATAGGGAAATGTTCGCCTGGGTCTGCTTGAGCTGAGTGAGGATCGAGTCCTCCTTTTTGGAACTTGTTTCTTCGGGCAGACCGGGTTGCGGTTCTGGCTCTATTGGCTTTTTGGTGGCCTTGGGCGATAGCACATGGATTTGACCAGATCGGGTCAGAACGTTAATGTCAAGCTTGGTCCCTTTTGAACAGGTTACTTTGAGCTGAGCCATAGTCAGAGGAGGACTTTTTGAAGCACAGGGCCATATGTCCTCCCTCAATTCGTTGAATGTTGATGTCTTCCTGGGGGCTTCGGCAGCTTTCCAAATTCTGTCCCAAGATATTGGTTTAGGTGCCTCTGCAGGGAGGGAACCAATGGTTTGCCGTATTTGTTCGAACGTCAGTGCGCAGCAATGGTTACCAGGACTGAACTGTGTATTGCTGACCCTTCGGGGGAGGTTAGAGAGTTCTTGGTTCAAGCGAACGGTCTCTTTGATCTCTTCACGGTATACTGCACTTCTTTCCTTCTTGCTGAGCAGGCTCATGGCATTCTGGAGTTGGGACAGGAAGTAGTCATGGTTCGCTAATTTTCCTCCACTTTTAGCTCAGCTCTCTTGCAGTAGAGCCTTCGTCGAGAGCTAGCGCTTGTGTTTCTTCCCATGTGAGAGTAGCCAGCGCTTCTTTGAACTGTATGTGGCAGTCTAGATAAACTTCTATCGGGGAGAGCTTTCTCTGCTGCTTTAACTGAGTGGCGGGTATGCCGAAAGGTGAGTATACGGCTTCCCGGACGTCTGCCCATGTGACTGGCTTTTGCCTCAGTTGGTCGTTTCTATAAACGAATGTTGTTGTCTGTGGAATCTCCCCAAGCAGTAGTTGGAGATGTATTTCCATCTTTCTCTTCTTTTTGAATAGACCTTCCTCCTTCAGCTGGCCTTTTAACTTGAGAACAGAAATGATCTGCTCCCATCCTCCCAGGACCCTTGGGATTTCGGTTTTGTTGACTTCACGATCGGCTTGGAAGAGAACGGCTTCATTATCTTCGTCGTCGCTTTCACAAAGGGCTTGCTTCTCTCGGGGAGATAAGCGCTTGTATTCCTCACGCTGCTGGGCTAGGTATTTCTTGTGTTGTGCAATTCCATATCCCAGGTCGTTAGAACCGTTGACTGCCCTCCCTTGCCAGAGGGGGTTTGTTGAGAAGCGATGGTAATCCAGGAAGTTGTCGTGGGCAAAACCTTTGAGGTCAAACTGGTCTAGAGTGGCCTCTAGCTTTCTCTCTGAAGCTGCTTATGACGCTTTAAGGGCTTGGTCCCTGTGAGTCTTCTGAGCTTTGTTTTGTCCCAGAGGTGATTTTCTTGTGCAGCTAGTTCCAGGAGGGCTTTCCTTGCGAGAGCTAAACAGTCTCCGTAGGTACCCGCTGTCTGACTGGTGTCTAGAACGGTCACCACATCCAAATCTCCGAATGGCGGAAACACTTGGATTATATTGACGAAGGAAGTCGTGGTTGGACACTCTATGCGACCTTCCTTGATCTCGATCACCAAGAAGTTTGCCCATATCTGATTGATCAAACCAACGGGGATTTTGAACTCTGCGATGCTGATGGTCTCATGATCTCCTTCGTGAGCCAAGTCTATCAGAGCTAGCAGCTTGCTGGCGGGATGCTTGAATCCGTGGCCGTGATGGCTGGGAACAGGGTCGAACTTGGGCATGTTGATGCTGAGGTGATCATTCCTTTCTTCAGAAGCTTGATCTGTCTCGCTGGGAGGACTCTTGCAGTTGTTCTCAGGGTGGCTGCTGGAGGCGTTCTAGAGGCTGATCTGACTTGTAGCAAGGTGGGGAGTTCTGTCTCCTTTGTCGATGCCTTCGGCCTTGGCGGCACTCTTGGCTGTGAGCTTGACTGACTCAAGACGGGGCCTGCCAGCCGCCTGGGCCGATAATCGGAAATGATGATGAGCCTTGAGCTCTCTTGGCCAGGGCCTTGTTTACCATGATCAGGCAATCGTCGAGGGTAACTTTGGCATTGCAAAATCTGACAATAAGGACTGGATCCTTGCATCATCGGGATATCTGGAGAAGATGATGTTGACGAAGTCGTCGTCGGTTACATGATCAGAAGGGTTCTTTGTCGTGTCAATTAGTTGTTTCCACTCGCCGGATAACTGTCTGTACTGGACATTAAGTTTAACGATTTCCATGGTATTGGAGCCCTTATTGTAGGTGACCTCATCGGAACTGGTGCCATCCCCGAAACTGAGCATGTGTATGTAAGGATCTTCTTGCGAATCTGCCGCATCTTCCACTCCGGAGAGTCCTGATTCGTCGCCGTCTGATGGTTCAACCCAGACTAAAGGACGTCTCGCGCCCTGTTGCCAAGCTGGTGCTGCTAGAAAGACCTCGTGCCCTTCATTTGAGAAAAGGGGTTCGGTGGGCAATTCTGCGTGTAAGACATCCCAGATGACTGCCATATATTCGTCACGAGTGTGCCGGTTCTTGTTGACCTTTATCGTGAAGATTTCTTCACCTAGCGGGGCCAGAGAGTTTACTCGAAGGATGCTGACAAATTTTCGATCGGAGATAGGGGGTTTGTGTGCCCGTATCATTGCGATGCTCAGGGTTTCTTTCCAGTCTGAATCCAAGTTTCGGAAACGTCAGTTGAACTTGATGAATCTGACTGCTTCGGGATATTCCTGCTCGAGGACATTGACATAGTTAGCAACTCCGGACTATGAGGGATTCTGATGATATTTTCCCCGATTGTCCTTTGGTCGGCTTGCAGGAGGTAGCCCCGGTGCCTGGCTGCGGGCACGCTTAATTGGCATTTTGGCTTCATTCCCTATGAGGAAATTGTCTCCTCTGATGACCTCGAGATCCCCTTGTTGGTTTATGAACTTGACATACTGATGGAGAGTGGAGGCTATGGCCTTCATGTGGTATAGCCATGGGCGTCCCAACAGAGCTGTAAATTCGGACGGAATGTCCATCACATGGAACTTTACTAGCACCATTTGGTTTTCGAACCAGAGCTCCAGAGTCACCGTCCCTGGGATGGGACGAGACGTGCTGTCATAGGCTTTGATAGTTCGGGCAGATGGGATCATGTGGCCTTCATCGATGCATAAGGCTCGCATCATGCTGAGGGGAAGGACGTTAACTGCTGATCCATTGTCTACCAATACCCCAGGGAGGGAGACAGTGTTGAGCCGAATAGTGATGTACAAAGCTTCGTTGTGCCCCGAGGCCCCTTTCGGTAGGTCTTCATCACAGAAGGTGAGCATGCTACCATACAGTCTGGAATTGTAGATCTGATCTCTTTTCGGAGAGGGAGAATCATCGAGCCATCCATTTCCTATCTTTCTCTTGAGAGGCAAAGTTTTTGGTGGTGCCTCGGGTTTGTGTCGAGGTTGCTTGTGGCGGTGGCCACCCTTGGCCAGCACGTTGATTGAGTGCGAGTGCCAAGTTGATTTTGACTTTCCTTTGTCGGCCCGTGCTCTGAAGTTTGGCAGGTTGAACCTTGGCTGATCCTGCGAGGGATTAGGCTTATGGCTGGCAGTAAGGTTGGTAAGATTTGAGGTATTCCGGTGTCCTGAAGCCTGAGCTTTGATGTCATCAGGATGTTTCGGCTTTCCCACCCCTGTCTGTTCTGGAGCTGTGCTGCTTGAAGGGAGAGAGGACTTGCTGGAGTAGAGCACATAGTAATCGAACTTCCTGGATGGCTCTCCGAGTGTACCCACACTGGTGTCTCCGGCTTCATATCTTTCTATCAACTTCTAATGAGAAGGCTGTTTCTTCCGCTTTCTGGGGGAATCGCCTCTGATCATGTCCTAGAACTCATACTCAAGGCATTCAGAGCAGTCACATACATCGTAACAGATGTGAACGCCTGATGAGGGCTTGACTGGAAGCGGCGGAGGAACTGGCTCTGCGGCAATCTTCTTTGGCACCCACTCGATGGAGTTTACACTGTTGTTGTTCGGAAAAGGGTTTCCGACTGTATTAGGTCCACGGGGACGCTCCAACTTTCCCTCCTCTATCAGATTCTGGATCTCATACTGTAACCCCAGGCAGTTGTCAGTTATGTGCCCATGGTATTGGTGGAAGGCGAAGTATTTGCTTTTGTCGGCATTGACTACAGGATTCTTTGGTTTGTAGTTTTCAACAGGCTTGAGGAGGCCTTCTTTGATCAATCCTTCCTGCATTTTACTCAGAGGCATATCCAGCTTGTCGAAGCGTATGGAAGGCTGCTTCATGGGGAAGTCATTGCTTTGTAGGGCCGGGTTTTTGTTGTTCGACTGCTGTCCCTGATAGATGTAGTTGACAGAAGTATCTTTCCCTTTGCCGGGGGCCGGTGCAGGATTGAATGTAGCTGCTGATTTGTATCTGTAAGACGGAGTCATGGCCAATTTTTCTTTGAGATCCTTTTCGTACTGTGAGCCGGCATTGACCATGGCTCAGAGATCTGGAAAGAAGTGATGGCTGATGAGCGTTCAGATGGACGGCCTCAAGCAGGACTTGAAGATCCGCATTTGTTTGTCTTTGGAGAGTGGCTCCATGATTTCGGAGAGCTTCCAGCTCCATCTTTTATAGAATTCTCCAACGATTTCGTCTGTTTTTTGTTCGGTGGTGATTAAGTCCTCACGACTTGTTTCCCATTCCAGGTTGGATCGGTACCGCTCCTGGAAGATATTGCTAATCTGATCCCAGGTATGGCGATCTGCAGGCTTGATCCTTAGGAACCACCGTAATGCTGAACTCTTGAGAGTATGTTGGAAATGATCGGCCATTTGCTGGAGGGTTGCTTCTTTTGTTCTCATGCCGAGAACATAGGTGTCAACGTGCATCTGCGGGCATTCGGTCCCGTCGAATCTGTCCATTTCTGGCATTCTGAACTTGGCAGGGAGAGGTGTGACTATTCCCA
Source organism: Adenophora triphylla var. japonica (assembly GCA_022495995.1). NCBI lineage: Eukaryota > Viridiplantae > Streptophyta > Magnoliopsida > Asterales > Campanulaceae > Adenophora > Adenophora triphylla. Next base: position 59,060 of record JAFEMH010007395.1, read on the forward strand.
GATCTGTGGATCTGAGCGTTTCCTGCTTTGAGCTGCCCATGCTGGCTTTCAGGTTTTTCATTTGTTCGACCATCCAGGCCAGGGCTGGGTCCAGTGGTGGAATTTGAGGCTCGATGCTGGGTCCTGCCATGTGAGAGGCAGTAATTGGAGGTGGGAGGCTTGATATATGTGGATATATGGGGGCCTTTTTGAGATTGTATCGGGGTTTGTCCCCGGTGTTTTGAGGTTCGTGTATGGGCAACGGGTTGAACCCGGGAGGGTATTGGAGGATATTGATATCTGTTTAAGATGGCCCAGCACTGCTGAATTACCCGGATCACGCGGACTGCGGCGTGTGGTTCTTTCGAATGGACTTCACTTGAAAAAGAGAGTCTCCACGCCGTTTTGTATTATGAGCCCAAACTTTGAAAATGGCTGAGTTTTGAAAAAGGGGGTCGTTTTGATTGGTAGCCAAAACTTGGAAAAGACTTTGAAAAAAGGGGACGTTTTGATTGGTAGCCAAAACTTGGAAAAGGCTTTGTTTTGTACCAAAGATTGTTAGGTTCGGAGGTCACGTTACGTTTCGGGAAGAGTATATTGAGATCACCCGAAATGCCTCGTATGACGAGTCTTTCTACCTTTCTTGAAAAGTGTGCGTGTGTGTGTGTTCGTGTTACTTTTGAAAATGGGTTTGAATGACAAGATTTAATCTTGGTTTAAATGACAAACGTTGATTTTAGTAAAAGAGCGTTTGAATGACAAACGTCGGTTTTGATGTTGGAAATGAGCGTTTACGTGGCAAACGTCGATTTTGAGTTGATTATTACGATGTTGCCAATTTTATGAAAATGGTAGTAAATGAGATGCGATCAACGAGTCATTTAGTGACTCGGACGTTTGAAAGTAAATACTATCAACAAACCAAACGGTTTGGACTTGTAAATGACAGTATTTAAAGAGCGGCATCAACGGATCAAACAATCTGGACTTGTAAAATTGCGATCAACGAGTCAAACGACTCGGATTTGTAAAGTGAGTAAAGTAAAGGCGATATCAACGGATCAAACGATCCGGACCTGTAAAGAGCGTAAAGTAAATAGCAATATCAACGGATCAAACGATCCGGACTTGTAAATGACGATCACGAACCAAACGGTTCGGACGGTAAAGTGCGAATCAACGGATCGAACGATCCGGACGGTAAATGACAGAAAAGTAAAACGGGACTCGATCTCCATTTTAACCCAAAATCACTATTCTCGAAGGAGAAAATATGATAGAGGGAGGATCATTTCGAGCCCCGTAGACGGCATTCCGTCTACATTTTGAGAACTTTTATCGAATCGAAAAGTAGAGTTTTACGCGTAAATTGAGACAAAGCGGGATTTAGAGGGTGAGAGTGTTACCTAACAGCTAGGTGTTGACTCTTTGGCTAGGAGGGACGTATATGGGATACGAAAGGGTGTTTGAAAGGTGTTTAGGACGTGTTTGGCTCGTGTTTGGTTGGAAAACGTGGTTTTCACGCAAATCAAGGCATTTTCGGGGCTCGGGAGGGGGTTTTGGTTGTTGAACCAAGGCTAATTGTCGAATGGGAGGATTTAGGGAGTAAATATTGTTCTCAAAAATAAAGGAGGAGGCTTTTATTTATAGCCAATTTCATGGCGTAAAACAGGCCAAACAGCTTTTCCTTCAATTTGGGGGGTTTTTGGGTATTCTAAAAATTTGGAGGACTTGATGAGAATTCTGGTTTTTCTAGTAAAACAGGCTGGACGGCTAATTACTCAATTTTAGGGGCATTTTGGTCTTTTCACCCTTGAATTTGATTGATATTGATTTGGGGAGTGGTGCATGCGTGCCACGTGCCCCTGTGACTCACCTAGGCTAGGGATTTTGTCCTATTATTCCCGATTTTGTCCCTTTTTTAAATAACTGTCCGGAAAATGTCTGAAACGCCCCCAAAAAATGCCAGAAATTGCATTTTTTGAGGAAAGTCGTACTTTTACGTGTGATAATGTGTGTCTAGTACAATTTGATGTCGGGATGCACGGGGCAGTCCTGGGATGTTTCATTGACTCGAGAGCGGGGAGCTCAACGGGTTCCGGTTAACCTGGAAAGGGCCAGTTAACGGATTTCGGTTAACTTTTAACAGATATTGACGATCCGGATTTGGGTACTTACAGTAGCCCCTCAGCGACGTCACTTTCGAAGGAAGTGCGGTCGTTGAAAAAAGATAAGGATCCAAATTGGGGGATGCCTTACTTTGAAAGACCTGAGCGGTCAGCTGGCTGGACCCTTAGCAGAAGGATTCCTACGTATCCCGAGCGGGAATCAAGACGATCGTTGTTCGTAGGTGCGAGGATATTTCGTAGGGCCTCGACCTCTGGGGGAATGATTAGGAGGAGTTCGTCCTGGTTGAGACTGATTCGGAGGTATCTAGACCTGAGTGAGACTATTAGGAGGCGTCTGAACCTACGGGAGACTGAAAGGGTGTGAGAAATGTCCGTCCCCGACGGCGTATTCTGAAAGGAGGCGAGAAATGTCCGTCCCTGACGGTGTATTCTGAAAGGGTGTGAGAAATGTCCGTCTCCGACGGCGTATTCTGAAAGGAGGCGAGAAATGTCCGTCCCCGACGGCGTATTTTGAAAGGATGTGAGAAATGTCCGTCCCCGACGACGTATTCTGAAAGGGTGTGAGAAATGTCCGTCCCTGACGGCGTATTCTGAAAGGGTATGAGAAATGTCCATCCCCGACGGCGTATTCTGATACACGGAGGAAGTGGGATCTCATGTTGGGGATTAGGAGATGACGGGAACGGTTGTGTCAAACGGATGTTTTAACAGTACGGTCCAAGTCTTTAGAAGTTCTAACGATTCGGTTAGAAACGGGAAAGAACCAATCAATTTTCTAACGATTCGGTTAGAAACTGGAAAGAACCAATCAGCTTTCTAACGATTTGGTTAGAAGCGGGAAAGAACCAATCAGCTTTCTAACTATTCGATTAGAGGCGGGAAAGAACCAATCAACTTTCTAGCTATTTGGTTAGAAGCGAAGGAGAAAGGTCTAATGTTCTAACGGTTGGAAAAGGCTCAACGTTCTAACGATTCGGTTAGAAACGGAGAAGAAGCGTTTGATGTTCTAACAATTTGGTTAGAAATGGAGAAGAAGTCTTAATGTTCTGTTAAAGGGATGAGCCTACGATTCTGCTGGGGAGTAGATTGTTAACCTGCTAGGGAAAAAGATACTCGGACTTACTATGATGGCCGAAGAGGGATTGTTGTACGGGCTTACATGGATTGCCGTTGGGATCAGATGGTCGGACTTACGATGGCGGCCGAAGAAGGATTGTTGTTCGGGCTTACGGGATATGGTGTTCGGGCTTACGATGATGGCCGAAGAGGGATTGAGGTTCTAACGACAGGGTTAGGAAAGGAATGACGGGAACGGTTGTGTTAAACTGGCATTTTTAACAACACAGTCTGGTTTCGAAGAAAGGATTGACGTTCTAACAACAGGTTTAGGAACGGAATTTAACCTCGAGAGAGGATGGCACATTGCTGGGGAAAAGTGTCCAAAGTTCTAACAAAGTTGTTTAGGAATTGAGGGGATTGGTTGACATTTTAACAAGCGGTTCGAAACGAAAGATGGGTAATCTTTCTAACAGATGGGTAATCTTTCTGGCAGATGGGTAATCTTTCTGGCAGATGGGTAATATTTCTAGCAGATGGGTAATCTTTCTAGCAGATGGGTAATGGGTAATCTTTCTAACAGATGGGTAATCTTTCTAGCAGATGGGTAATCTTTAACAGATGGGTAATCTTTCTAGCAAATGGGTAATCTTTCTTGCAGATGGGTAATCTTTCTAGCAGATGGGTAATGGGTAATCTTTCTAACAGATGGGTAATCGCTTTCTCATCTTCATCAGTTCCGCTGTCAGTTTCCTCAGTTCCTTTCTCATCTTCATCAGTTCTGCTGTCGGTTCCTTTGACGAAGTAACGAGCGAGGTCAAAGCTTTAAGGTTGGAGGTTGGGTGTGCCATAGGAGGTTCCCCTTTTTTTGTGGGCTGCTGCTTTAGTGCTGGCGAGCCTTTTGTTTTCCCTGATATCAGCTGGTGTTGGCACATAACCGAGCCCCTGGACTATAGTGTGGTCCTTGACTTCGATGACTTGGTGTTTACCTTGTAACCTTTTGCCGAGCCCCAGTCCCGGGATGAAGTTCATGAGTTTCATCATCTTCATGGCAGGAGGGATTTTGTACCAGAATATTGGAAGGTCCACGCTGTATATTTGGATTTTGGAAGTCTCCAATGTGAATCCAGTTAATTCCATATCGTTGTCATGCTTGATTTCTAACACTGGAATGCCATTGGTGCAGGCCCCTTCGGTGGTAATGCTGTCGCCGTAGACTGTTGTCAACTCGTTGCCTTGCATGAACTTGATACACTGGTGAAGGGTGGATGCCACGCCATTTATTGGATGCAGCCAGGGTCATCCCAGGATGGCTGTGAAAGTGACAGTAATGTCCAACACTTGAAATTCGGTAAAGATCATCCGTTTGCCAAACCAGATGTTTAAAGTAGTAACCCCGAGAACTGTGCGGAAGTAGAGTCTTAAGCCTTGACAGTGTGGACTGAAGCTTCAAATATGTGAAGTTGATATCGAGCAGGTCCATCATCTTGGTGGGAAAGACATTCATTCCGGAGTCTGAACAGTGATGCAAAGCGGCTCATTGTGATCAACCCCAAATTTTGGCAGGTCCAAATCTGTGAAAGTGATGATGTTTCCATAGTGGATGTTGCCAATCATCTGGATTACTTCTTCTGGGGTTGTGTCCACGGGGACTATGGTGCGGGCCATACTTTCCTCTAGCTTGAGCTTGTGAGGGTATGAAGATGTGAGCAGGGACCACAGGGAAATGTTCGCCTGGGTCTGCTTGAGCTGAGTGAGGATCGGGTCCTCCAACATTTGAGAGGTAGAGGTTTTGGTGGTGCCTCCAGATTGCTTTGAGGTTTGATAAGTTTAACTTTGGTTGATCCTTCTGAGGGTTATGCTTCTTGCTGGCAGTAAGGTTGCCGAGATTTGAGATTTTCTTGTGTCCTGATGGCTGAACTATGGTGTTAGCAGGATATTTCGGCTTTCCCACCCCTGCATGCTCTGAAGCTGTGCTGTTTGAAGGAAGGGAAGACTTGCTAGAGTGGAGTACGGGCCGACCGGGTTGCGGCTCTGGCTTTGCTGGCCTTTTGTGGGGATGCATTGTGAGAGGTGTTGTATGTATGGAAATGTGTGGGGGATGTATCCGAAAGTGTTTTGGTAGCTGTTTGAGCAAGTGGGAGGATGTCACTGGATTGTGGAAAAACTGCCATTGCTGCTACTGCTGCCCAGAGGTGTCATGAGGATTCGGATTCTGGTCTTGGATTTAGACTTCAGATCTTGGTCAAAGTCTTCCTTTCCAATTCCGTCTTCTTCGAAGTTGCATCTGAGAAGCCCCAATTCTGATTAAAACCTTAATGCTGAAAAGTACTATTGACAAGCCCCAGGAATCGAATAATTTGGCTTTCCTACCCCAGTAGGTTCTGAAGCTGTGTTGCTTGAAGACACGGAAGTCTTGCTGGAGAAAACTGCCATTGCATGTTACTGTTGCCCAGAGGTGTCATGAGGATTCATATTCTGATCTGTCGAAGTTGTATCTGAGAAGCCCTAATTCTGATTAAAACCACAATGCCGAAAGATGCTTCTGATAAGCCCCAGAAATCGAAACTCCAAGTAAACCCTTGGGATGAAAAAGCTCTCTTCGCGTGGCAAAGCCCAGTCCAAAGAAGTGACTTAGTGAAGCCCCATTTTGGAGGAAGCGCTGGTCTTCTGCGGAGGTCCTGTAGTGAATCTGATGCAGCCCCAATCTGAGTTGAACTTTATGTAGCCCGACGAGGTGACCGTCCTTGATTTTTTTCTATTAGTCAACCAAAATGTAAAAGAATGGTTTGTAATGTATACGCGCAAGGACATATTTTAGAGAAGTGGGAACGAATCCCGATTTTATGTGGATGCCTAGTTTAATGCAGGCACTAAAACTCGCTTTGCGTTTGGCTATTTTGAGAGAGTATGAGCGTAGAGAGGTTTGGAGAAGTGTATGAAAGTCCTTGCTGACAGAAAGACAGTGCTTAGCTCTATTTTTCCTATTATCGTGGAAAAAAAAGACTTGTCGAGACATCTGAAAACATGTTTATGTTTTATTCACAATGATCACAAGATTGCTTTAAACCCTTTTTTAATGTTCAGGTTTCTCAACCACTAATCTCGATATGAACAAACGTCTTGTTTAATCTGGAGGAGAAAGTCAACCGATGTCGCGGATCAAAGTTGCCTGTGTGTAAAAGAAAGGTTTGTGTATAGGGGAGGTCATTGATGAGACCGGGTTTATGGGATTTATATGTGTTTATGACCGAACCAATTCTGGTTGCCTACGTTCCCCTCAGTGTAAGGAGCTCAGGTTGCCGTAGTTCTGGCAGAACGGTGCTTGGCTCTGGGAAAAGGGTATGAACATTGGTGGTCCTTTTGGTGAAAAGGCTCGGATGGGATGTTTGGATGATGAGGTACTGGCCTCGAGGTGATTCCTTGACAAGTCGTTGTTGACGGCTTCTTCCGTGATTCCATTGCTTCTTGATCGGCATCTTTCATCGGGGGAGGAAGAATTCGAAAATAGCATAAGGGCTTATGATGTGTTTTTGCCTTTGCTTTGACCGCTCTATTGTTATCGACAACCTCCATTCTTCGAGCTTTAATTTTGTTTGCCCATCTGTCAAGCTTTTGATTGGCGGTGCTGGGTCCTTGGCCTCATCCCTTTTTATTTGAAGTTCTTGCTTGAACTTTTCTCTCTTTTTTTTTTTTTTTTTTTTTTTTTTTGAAGTTCTTACTTGAACTTTTCTCTCTCTTTTTTTTTATGAAGTTCTTGCTTGAACTTTTCTCTCTTTTTTTTGAAGTTCTTGCTTGAACTTTTCTCTCTCTCTCTCTCTCTTTTTTTTTTGAAGTTCTTGAGGACAAAGGCAAGCTCCTGCTTGAACTTTCTCGATGCGCACGAGGGCGATGGCGAGCTCCGAGGTTGTTGTCGACATGGGATCAATCTTTTGATGCTGAGTGATCTTTTGTTGTTCCTTGATGTTGCCGCCGTCGTTGACTTGGTCAAGGTGATGGTGGGGACATGTTTTGGGAAGTGTATAGCTTGATGGAGGCCTTTATGAGGTAAGGAAAGTGTATGGGGAGGGCACCAGTTGACTTTCTCACACCGATTAATCAGAACATTAATTATTTCCAGAGATTATTTGTTGAGCAATGCAAGTGATGATATAGGATATAACCATTTCATTAGATGTAATATAGGTGTGCAAATTATGTCTCAAGTCTAGCAAGAAAAGAAAAAGACTCTTTTATAGAAGATTAAGATTATCTACAATGTCCGAGGAGGACTTGATTGAATGAGAAAAGTACTAGAACCTACGAGGGTTGACTAAAAGATAGTTGACAAATCTTGAGGATAGGTAGCCCCTACTCTAGCTGCTCTTTTGCTGTAGAACTGCCAGGACGCTTGAGCTTTCCGTCATCTATTAACTTCTGAATTTCATATCGCAGACCGAGAAAGTTATCAGTTATGTTCCCATGATACTGGTGAAAGGTACAATACTTGATTCTGTCAATGTTGGTTGTGGGATTCCTTGGCTTGTAGTCATCCATAGGTTTGAGTAGGTCTTCTTTGATCAGTTCCTCTAACATTTTGCTTAGAGGCATGTCTAGCTTGTCGAAGCTGATGAGAGGTTGCTTCTCGGAAAAGCTATTGCTTCACTGGGATGTGTCCCCATTGTTTGACTGATGTCCCTTCTGGGGGTGGTTGACAGTGGTGTCTTTTCCTTTGCTGGGGCTGGTGCAAGGTTGAATGCAGTTGTTGCTCTGTATTGGTAAGATGGCTCTGTGCTCGAGGCCTGCTTTTCCTTCAGGTCCTTCTCAAACTGGGAACCTGTATTGGTCATGGATCAAAGATCAAGGCAGAAGCGATGGCTGACTGATACTTTTACTGATGGCTTCAAACATGACTCGAAGATCCTCATTTGTTCATCCTCAGGCAGCGATTTCATGATTTCGAAAAGATTCTGGCTCTGTTCCTTGCAAAGTTCTCCCGTAGTTTCGTCGACCTTTTATTCTGCTGGCATAACCACATGCGGGTTGATAGGAACCTCTGGACTGCTGGAACCTGTAAACAGAGGTCCACTGATGGAGGGAGCCACGATATGGGGTTGGACAAATGGGTTTTGAGGGAACGGAGTATAATTTAGTGGATAATGTGGAAATTGAGGGATTTGAGGCAATGAAGCAGCTGGAACGAATGTAGGCTGTCCGAAGTAATGGGTTGGAAAATTTATGTGGGGGAAACCTGGTGAATTCTGGGCATATTGAGAGAAGGAAGTGAACACGGGAGGATTATAAGAGATATTGGGATCTGTTTGAGATGGTCCGACGCTGCGCTGGCTGTATTGAGTGAAAGGCGTAGTATTGGCTTGGCCGTATATGACATGGGTCCTTTGGGAGGTGGCAATATGAAGCCCCGGTCGGCTGTTTCCTTGGTTTGAAGGATTCCCGTAGTTCAAAGGCGGAGGAACCTGGTTAAAGGTTTGGGGAGCTGATCAAGGTGGATTGTCGTCCTCGATTAGAATGAAAGTACCATCTGGCCTGGGGATAGCTGCTATACCTTGCTCATTCAGAAGCTGTGCCATGAAATTCTGCTGATCCACTTTCTATTTCTTGTGAACCTCACAGGCTCGAATGGCTTCTTCAAGTGTCATGTCGTTTACTGGTGGCGGGGTTCCGTTCCCGTCATGATTTCTCGGTGAGTCTGACATGTCGGAGAGTCTGGCTGAAGGAACTGAGGGAACCGAAGAACTGTCTGATGCTGCTGTAACTGTAATGCTGACGAGGCGCTGACCCGGAATTCTGAACCACTCTCTACTTGCTGCAGGGAACGAGAGGTAGGGTTTAGGTTTCGGAAGGGGTATTTGGCTCAAGGCTTTTAGGCTTGTGCAACGTGCATTTACTACTTAAGTTTACTTTAGAACACGTTTTCACCTAATCCTAACTGCTTGGAAAAGATTGGACCTTGAAAGGTCGAGATCAAAAATTGGACCGTGAAAGGTCGAGGATAAAGATTTGACCATGCAAAGTTGGGATTTAATGTTTGACCATGAAAGGTCGATGTTGAAGATTGGGGATCGCACCGTGAAAGGCCACGATTGGGGATTTGGGATCAGACCGTGAAAGGTCTCGATTGACTATTTGAGATCGGACCGTAAAAGGTCTCGATTGGAGGTTTGACCACGAAAGGCCGAGATCGACTATTTGACCATGAAAGGTCTGTATCGAAAATTGGAGATTGGACCGTGAGGGTCTCGATTGGATATTTGATATCGGACTGTAAGGGTCTCGATTGGAGAGTGAAGATCGGACCATGAGGGTCTCGATTGACTATTTGAGATCGGACTGTAAAAGGTCTTGATTGGAGGTTTGACCATGAAAGGTCGAGATTGACTATTTGAGATCGGACCGTAAAAGGTCTTGATAGGAGTTATGAGATCGAACCGTGAAAGGTCTCGATTGGAGAGCAGAGATCGGACCGTGAGAGGTCTCGATTGACTACTTGAGATCAGACCATAAAAGGTCTTGATAGGAGTTATGAGATCGAACTGTGAAAGGTCTCGATTGACTACTTGAGATCGGATCGTGAGGGTTTCGATAGGAGTTTTGAGATCGGACCGTGAGAGGTCACGATAGGAGTTTTGAGATCGGACCGTAAGAGGTCTCGATTGACTACTTGAGATCGGACCGTAAGAGGTCTCGATTGATTACATGAGATCGGACCGTAAGAGGTCTCGATTGACTATTTGAGATCGGACCGTGAAAGGTCTCGATTGACTACTTAAGATCGAACCGTGAAAGGTCTCGATTGGAGAGCAGAGATCGGACTGTGAGGGTCTCGATTGGCTACTTGAGATCGGACCGAAAAAGGTCGCGATTGAGGGTTGGACCGCGAGGGGTCGAGATTAGAGATATCAGACCGAAAAAGGTCGCGATTGAGGGTTAGACCGCGAGGGGTCGAGATTAGAGATATCGGACCGAAAACGGTCGCGATTGGAGATCGGACCGAGGAAGGTCACGATTGAGGGTTGGACCGCAAGGGGTCGAGATTAGTGATATCGGACCGAGAAAGGTCGCAATTTGAGATCGGACCGAGGAAGGTCGTGGGAGGGTTGGACCGCGAGGGGTCGAGATTAGAGATATCGAACCGAAAAAGGTCGCGATTGAAAGTTGGACCGCGAGGGGTCGAGATTAGAGATATCGGAGAGAAAAAGGTCACGATTGAGGGTTGGACCACGAGGGGTCGAGATTAGAGATATCGGACCGAAAAAGGTCGCGATTGGAGATTCCAAGAAATGGGACCATGCAATTGTTATTCTTAGAGTCCTAAATGGTTGGAAAAGATTGCTCTTCTTTTTCTCAACTAACCTAGGGTTTGAATCATTGGATCCTGACACTACGTCTATAAGCCCCTCGTTTTTCACCTGTAAATCATCTTCCTGGGACGGACAATCCCGAGCGAGGGTCCTATAAGGCAAGCGGGTTCCACCGACAAAGAGAAAAGTGAACTTAAGGCTAGCTGGTCATGTAAACTATCAACGTATGTGACATGCGGGTCACGGTCGAAGTCAACATCCTTAAGTTAAGGCAGAAATCATGCCGAAATTTTGGCATGACCTCTCTTGACTCGCTTGCGCGAACTGTCTGAGAATTTTGCGCTAACAAGCCGTTGACCCGGTATTCTCACCCACTTCTTTCTCGCTGCGGGAAAGGGATAGGAGAGGTTTAGACTCGGGGTAGGTGTTTAGGCTGAAGGCTCAAGCAATATGCAAATTAAGAATCTTCCAGTTTACTTAAAACAGTGCCTTTTATTAATTTCTATTTGGTTGGAAAAGGGGTTCTGCCCTTCTTTTTCGCAACTACTCTAGATCCTAGATCAGTGGGTTCCGTCACTACGTCTATAAGCCCCTCGTATTCTACATGTATTTCGACCTCCCAGGGTGGACAGCCCCGGGCGAGGGTCCTATAGGGCACGCTGATCCCACCGATCGAGAGAGAAGAACGCTCCTAATGGGTCTAGCGGGTCATAGGAACTTTTAACGCACGAACGATGCGGATTATAGTCAAGGCAATACCGGGAAAGTCTCGTCTTTCAGCCTTAACAGAATTTCGGCAGAGTTTCGCTTGCGCGAATGACGTTTTGACTTTTCGGTAATGTCCGAGAAGATAATAGGCATGGGTCGGGCGGTAAAAGCCGGATGACACAGTGTCACATTGAACTTCGTTGCATACGCTGTGCATGAGTCAAAGTCGAAGTCAATGCCGGGTCAAGATCTTGCCAATTTTTCCTTGTCGGAATTTTGGCAGAGCTCAGCTTGCGCGAAAGATCTTTGGATTTTTGGCAAGGACTCGGTCTCGATTCTTACGCATTCCGTGCGGGTCAAGGTCAAAGTCAATGCCGGAGTCAAGATTCTACCAATTTTTCCTTGTCGGAATTTTGGCAGAGCTCCGCTTGCGCGAAAGATCTTGACTTCCGTTATGGACTAAGGTTTGACCTTTACGGGGATATACAACTGGGTTATATGACACGGACTAGACCAAAAACCAACCAAAAGTCACGGTTTTTTGAAACGTGTGACACGGACTGTGCATTGGTCGACACTGGCTGCCATGGGGAGTTTGGGGTGATTCTGTGCGTGCCCGGGAGCATCGTAAGGCTGTCCGTGACTGCAACTGAACAACCACCCCTGGTTAAAGGGACGTGCGTGCAAAGTGTACAGGATATATAAGGTGCGCGTAGTGTGCGGTCTCCTAAAAATGTTCCTTTTTGAGTTAAAACAGAGATTTTCAGAAATGTGTTTTAAAAGGAATGATTTTTCGGGATGGGGGAAAAAAATGCAACAGTTAAGGCACGTAAATTTTTTGGGAGCCCCGGTCAGTCTTGGAACTGAATAGCCCCATGCTGCCAAGGCTGCCAGATTAACCTCAAATTTATCCTGGTGGAATTGCCAATGAGGCCGCCCGGCTGGAATCCGAGGCGGATTAAGCCGTGCGGCTGCATGGATCAATTTTTCAGATTCCAATCCTTTGCAGTTTCAGGTTGTTCCCCGAACATTTTAGGCACCTTTCAGCCCCAGAAGGCTTCCTGTTCAGTTTACAGAGTATGCACAATTCCCAAGATGCAATTGCAATGTAATGCAAAGGAAGAAAGCAATCACGGCAAATGGAATCCGTGACGGGAGGCTAACCCGCTCAAAGGAAAAAGATTTCTTCTTTTTTTTTTATATTTTTTTCAAAAAAAGGATACCGGTACGTGGGATTGTTAGACCACCGTTTATCCCAAGCCTCGGGTTAGGAAGCGATACAGGAAGGTTAGTGGTTTCCACCTATATACCGGGTATCGTTTTATTTTGAAAATGAAAGCTTTCTCCTTTGGTTTATCCCCAGCGGAGTCGCCAAACTGTGAATGTGGTGCCCAAATTACTTTTTTGTGTTTTAGTTTGGATTCACTTGAGTTTGAAAACATCCGGTTTAATTTGAAAAACGGAGTCGCCACGCCATTTTGATTTCCTCAAAACTTTGAAAAAAAGGAATTAGGGTCCGTAGGTTAAGTTACCCCTTGGGAAGAATGGATCGTCATTCACCCAAGGTGCCTTGCCGAAGCAAGTCTCCCAAGATTCTATTTTTCGTGCTTGCTTGCGTGCTTTCTTGTGTGCTTGTGTTGAAAAGAGGGGGGGGGGGAATGTTCCAAGTTGTCTTCCGGACGTATAAACCATTTAGTTGGTTATCGCTCGGGATTCCTTGGATTTTTATATATTCGGGACTTTGATCCCGTCCTCATCTTGGACTTGTGATCATCGCTATTTGACCTTGGGTCTTGCGTGATCAAGAGAAGGACTCTCTTTTATAGTCCAAAATGGGGTTCTTTAGAAAGGAGTGTCCTTAGCCCATCAATCCTACACCTTGAGACGATTGAGCTTGTGTAGGGACTACTATACTCGTCTCAAGTGATAATCGGAGATATAGGGTTCAAGGCTTATTCATTTCTAAAGGGATTATGACATCTTTAATGGAAGAAACGATGTAAAGATAGGATCTTTACACCGGTCCGCTCTAAAGGATGCATCAAATACTAATGGGGACATGGGGAATGCATGTTTAGGATAAAAATGACATTTTTATATGAAAAGATGACATTTTGGGTGCAAAGGATGCTATTTGTTTGCAAAGGATGGTTTTTGATGTAAAGAAATGATTTTTAATGCAAAGAATGCATTTTTATGTGGAAAAATAGCATTTTATATGCAAAGGATGCATAAAGATGTCATTTTGAAAGCAAATGATGCTACTTTGATGTAAAGAGATGATTTTTAATGCAAAGGATGCATTTTTATGTATGAAAATGGGTTTTAGGTGCAAAGAATGCAATTTTAATGTAAAGGAATCATTTTTAAGTGCAAAGGATGCAACTTTTATGTAAAAAAAGAGATTTTTAGGTGCAAAGGATGCACCTTTAATGCAAAGACTACATTTTTATGAGCAAAAGATGCTATTTTAATGCAAAGGATGCAAAGGGAGGGGGATATGATTTACATGTTCAAAGATATGATCTTTAACAACAATATACCAAGTCCCAAGCAAATATGTGCGGTTCACAAGAAACAGAAAAAGGATCAGCAGAATTTCGTGGTACAACTTCTGAATGAACGGGGTATATCAGCTATCCCCCAACCAGACAGTACTTTCATTCTAATCGAGGACGACGATCCTCCCCGATCAGCTCCTCAAACCTTCAACCAGGTTTCTCCCCCGCCAAACTACGGGAATCCTTCAAATCAAGGAAACAGCCGACCGAAGCTTCATATTGCCACCTCTTAAGGTACCCCCATGATATACGGCCAAGCCAGTTCTACCCCCATCACTCAATATAACCAGCGCAGCATTGGGCCATCTCAAACAGATATCAATATCCTCCAGTATCCTCCCGGGTTTAACCCGTTGCCTATATACACGAACTTCAAAACACCGGGACAAAACCTCGATGCAACCCAGAAAAGGCCCCTATATATCCACATATATCAAGCCTCTTACCTTCAATTACTGCCTCTCATATAGCAGCACCCGACCCTGAGCTTCAAAATCCACCACTGGACCCAGCCCTGGCCTGGATGGTCGAACAAACGAAAGACCTGAAAGCCAGCATGGGCAGCTCAAAGCAGGAAATGCTCAGATCCACAGATCTGGGAATAGTCACACCTCTCCCTGCCAAGTTCAGAATGCCAGAAATGGACAGATTCGATGTGAACGAATGCCCACAGACACATATTGACACCTACGTTCTCGGCATGAGAGCAAAAGGAGCAACCCTCCAGCAAATGGCCGACCATTTCCAGCACACTCTCAAGAGTTCAGCATTATAGTGGTTCCTAAGGGTCAAGCCTGCAGATTGCCATACCTGGGATCAGATCAGCAACATCTTCCTGGAGCGGTACCGATCCAACCTAGAGTGGGAGATAAGTCGTGAAGACTTAATCACCACTGAGCAGAAAACAGACGAAAGCATTGGAGAATTCTACAAAAGGTGGAGTTGGAAACTCTCCAAAATCATGGAGCCACTCTCCAAAGATGAACAAATGCGGATCTTCAAGTCTTTCTTGAGGCCGTCCATTAGGACACTCATCAGCCATCACTTCTTCCCGGATCTCCGAGCCATGGTCAATCTAGGCTCACGGTTCGAGAAGGATCTCAAAGAAAAGCTGGCTACAGTGTCATCTTACAGATACAGATCAACAACTACATTCAATCCTGCACTGGCCCCCGATAAAGGGAAAGATACTTCTTTCAACTACATCCATCAGGGACAACAGTCAAGCAACAGAAACCCAGCCCTGCAAAGCAATGACTCTCCCAAGAAGCAACCTTCCATACGCTTTGACAAGCTGGATATTGTAGCGTTGTGAGGAAAAAGGAATTTTTATCCTTTTCGTTTTTGAGTCGCCACCTATATTATTCGATTGGAGAAAATAGGAAAACCATTTTGAAAGAGATTTGGATTCGGGGCTTAGGTTATGAAATGGGTAGGTCGAGGAGCATCCATTTCACCCAATCCGGAGATCGGTCTTGCTAAAGAAAAGAGAGATTTTCAAAAGAAGAGAAAAACGATTTTAAATATTATAAACAAAGGTCCATTTAATGGGGTTAAACAGAATGTAGGATCGATTGCTTCGAGACCGTCTCCATGATTTGGAGAGGCTCTAGGCCGATCCTAGATTCTATGGACTTATACCACTCTAACAATCAATTAGAAAGGGATTTAGGGGTTACCTTGCTTGAGGTGATTTGGGCAGAGTTTCGACTCAAGTTTAGAATCGACTCTTGACACAGACAGAGCTTCGCCTCGGTCCTTGACTTGGAGCTTGATGTTTGTTTATCAACAGGGTTGACAAACAAACTATGAGGTGAGTTTTTAGGGTGATTTTGTAGGATTCTTTCAGGGAAAGAAGACAACAAAATGTGTGTGTTGTGAAAATTCGCGGTTTTTTCGGGCTCCTTCAACCTTGGAAGTCACCAAGTATTTATAGGGAATGGATAGGAAGAAGTGGAGAGGTAAAACCCTATCAGATGGTTCTAGACTCCAAATCTTATTGGTTGGCCGAAGAGATAAAGTTTTATCCCGAAAAGAGGTTGAAATCGACGAGGAAACTGTCGTCTGCAATCTGCAGAGGGGGGATATCTCGCGTGAGACACGCCATCTCGCGGCGAGATATTGCTCCTGTGGACAGTTTTGTCCTTTCCTCATTATCTCGTATACAGTTTAGTCCCAAACTAACGGTGGTTAGTCAAAACTTAACGAAACATGACGAAATGGTGGATTTCTACTTCTTGACTCAAAGCGAGACTTAGAGTGGTATAGTATGTTCCGATGTGTTCAGAATGGGGTGTCTACAGAGCCCCTTGGCGACATGTCTTATGAAAGAAGTCATGTCGACGATAGAAAAGACATCATTCTGAACATCGGGATGGTCGGGCCGCACGGCTTCCTACGTATCTCTATCGGAGAATCAGACCATGACGTAGTTCGACTCCAAAACACGAAAAGGCTGCTTTAGGTATTTTGAAAATCATTTGAAAATCGCGGAGATTTTGTTTTTGAAAAGGTAAATCCATACTGAGGAATCAAATCAAGACCCAATTCAGAATATACCTGCCTGTCTGAAGATTCGCCTGTCTGGGCTCCGAACCTGCGGGAACTATGTTAGAACACAAAGGCTTACCTGTCCGGTCCTCTGAGTCCTGTCGGTTTTGTGATGATTCACCTTTCTGGGCTCCGAATCAGGATTTTTGTTGTTGGGGATGACGATTCACCTATTTGGGCGTTGAATCGGGCTTTTGGTTCGACGATCCACCTGTCTGGGCATTGGATCGGGCCTTTTGGTTTGACGATCCACCTGTTTGGGCGTTGGATCGGGCCTTTTGGTTTGACGATCCACCTGTTTGGGCGTTGGACCGAGCTTTTCTGATGACGATCCACCTGTTTGGGCGTTGGACTGGGCTTTTCTGATGACGATCCACCTGTTTGGGCATTGGACCGAGCTTTTGGTTTGACGATCCACCTGTTTGGGCGTTGGACCAAGCTTTTTTTTCTTTGATGATTCACCTTTCTGGGCTCTGAATCATGTGGATTGAGTTGATCTTTGGACAACTCGGTTCTCGGGCGACTGGTGCCGTACCGGGCGATCGTGCGCATGTCACGTTTGGCTCGTTCCGTGACTTGCGGTGCCGATTTTTCCACGTTTCCCTGCTAGTTTATCATTTCCTAGGGTAAATGTGTCAAAATTTTGAATTTTGACGTTGCGTAGACGCCTATTGTCGAGGACAATTTGGTCACTTTCCAGAAGGTATATCTCGCGGCGAGATAAGGTATATCGAGCGAGACTTGTACTGTCGGGGCATATAAACAACAGCTCTTGCTCATTTTGAAAACATCCTTCTCAAAATTTTCCTCTCTAGCTCGAGCCAAGGTCGTTTTTTCCGTAATTTTTCGTGGATTTGCTTGGTGTTTCTTCCTCCCAATCACTTTCCAATCCTTCCTCCTTCCATAATCCATGGCCCAAGAACAAAGGAATCCGATTTTGGGGAGCTATTTGCTAGGGAAGGATTACCCTCGCGATGATCTTACCTTTGATAGGCACGCGCACATATCTACCGCTGTTCGGGAGGGCTTGGTAAGAATTTCTTCCTCACCTCTTGATTCTTGCATTGCATTGAGTTTGAATTCCCTTTCCCTTGAATTCAAAATTTCATCAATGGCTTTTGTTCTTGTTTATGCCTAGAACTAGGTTCCTTTTGCATGCGTCGATTTTGTGTGTTTCTTTGGATGATTGTTGTTGCATTGCATGAGCCTCCTACATATCATGGATTGTAGGAGAGGTTGATTCGGATCACGAATGACATTCTTGGGCAAGCTTTTCTTGTACGCACGCCAAGTGTTTGATGAAATGCCTCAATGAAAAATTTCTTCTATTTCATTGATTTTTTGACATGGAATGATTTCTAATATTGCCCTCTCTGTTTTTCCTCTGTTTTGCAGTCGTATAAGTCAACGAAGAATTGCCGAGGAAGCCTGAAAATGGCTAAGGAGGTGTGGGACAAGATCAAGGACCTTGATGGCGTTCGGGATAGGGTGGCCCAAACGGGTCTTCTGACTTTCGTTGACAATCTTCGGGGAATAAGGCGGACTCCCCAAGTTCTCCAGGCTATTCGGGAGATGTGGTGGGACACTACCCACACCGTTCATTTGCGCTTCGTGGAAGCGACTATGACCCCGACTGATTTTCTCGCCATCACGGGATTAGAGTTCATTGGCGATCCCCTGCCGAAGTTTTCGGGTTATAAGCCTGCGAGTCCAGCTGCGTGGAGGCAGTTGATTGGTTTCCCCCCTAACAAGGTTAAGGAGTTTGCTGCTGAGTTGACACCCCTCCGGCGTCAGATTGAGGAGTATCTTTGAGAAGCCAAATGCGATACCGATCGATCGGTGAGGGGTGCCCTCTGGTATATTCTTTCTGAGACCATTTTTGTGAACCATTCTTCTACGACCCGTCTTTCTCTGTTACGTTTGTTGGTGAACCTGGATGAGGTGAGCGGATATGATTGGGGCTCAGCGGGGCTGGCCTACTGCTACCACACCATGGATGAGGCGTGTAGGAACACCAAGGATTCCCTGTCAGGGTATTCTTATGACTGGGAGGTATGCCTTTTTATTCTGTTTCTGCTCTTCGTCTGTATGCTCTGTCTATGTTTCATATTGAGTTTGATCTGTTTTCTTTGTGCAAATATGGGGCTATGCTATCCTCGGGCTGTATAGATTTGAGTTGGAGAGCCGGGCCCCTTTGTTTCCGGATATCAGGAGGTGGAGCCACCCAAATCGGACCGTTGATGAGGAGGAGAACCAGGATTGGACCCTGACGGTGGCGGAGGCGCGGGCTATGTTGGATACCTTCGAGTATGAGAGGCTGGGCCTTTATCCCTGGACCCTGTTGGAGCGGGAGGTGCATCGTGCTTGGGATGCTCTTGCGATGCGCAGGATGCTGGCATCTTTGGAGGGAGATACCATGTATCTTGGTGAGCGGGTCTTCCCACAGCATGGCCGGGGTAGCCTGCCATATAGCGTGCCGGCGGATCCGCCGAGGGCGATGTATCCCACCCACTCCATTCCAGAGGATGATTATGCAGGTCTTTTGGTGGGTGATGCGGCGACGGCTTGCGTGATCCCCGGGGCTTCTTATGCGGAGTTTCTGCCTCGGCTGATGGGTCCCCTCCTGGTGGGGGATAGGCGATCACATGCTCGTGGCTCCGCCTCTGCTTCTGCTTCAGGTTCCTCAGCCCCTAGCACTTCTTCCCAGTCTGCTGGTTCTCTGCCGTTTGCCCCGGATTTCGGTCCTCTGAGCTACACGTACATGATGGGGAGCATGCCAATGGTGGGGCACATCCCGACTCTTGATCAGATTCCCGAGGGTTACCGCCTCCCGGCTGATGTCTCTTCGGTATGTTTCTGTTTGTATCGTCTCTCGTATTCGTCCATATAAGTGTATATGTCCGACTTCTTCTGAACATTTTCTTTTTCTTTGGTTGTCAGGTCACTCTGTCCGCTGCCGATTACAACCGTGGCGCGACTAAGATGGCGGGACTGATGGCCCTAGTGTCGGACCTGTTCGAGAGGCTGTTCCACAAGGCTTCTTTGGCGGCCTAGACAGTTGCCTCGGCGGTGATCCCTACTTGCGGAGCTAAGAGGTCGAGGAGGGATGGTAGCCCCCATGGTGGTGATGGCGGAGGTGCCGGCGGCTCGAGCGACTTGATGGCGTGATCCCCTCCTCTTCCCTTTATCTGATTTCTGATGATTTGTATCAATTGGCCGTGTGGGCCCAGATAATCTTTCTTTTTTTTTTCTTCGGTACCTGTTAGGAACAAGTAGGTAGCACAAACAATGGTTTTTCTTAACCCCTAATCCTAGGTCTAATTAGTTAATTAATTAACTTTCTCGACTTTCCATGTTTTTGGAAATGGAATGGAATGGCCGCTAGGCCACAATTTTGAGCCCTCATCTTGGTGTTTTTACTGCATGTTACGAACTGTACACACAGGTTTTTTCGAGACTTGCTTTGTCAAGTCGGGGCTAGATTGTTGTTTGAGCAGAACTGTTGCTGTTTTGTCGTAGGGATATCTCGTGCGAGATAAGGTGTCTCGCACGAGACACGCTATACAGGCAGAAATCTCTTCCTTTTTCGAACAGGATTTTGTCAGTTTTCCCTATAAAATCACCCTGTAGTCCAGCCAGATAACTCATTCTAGCCTTTCAAACTCTAGAGATATTCTGTTAGGGTGAAACTCTTGTCTTCTTCTTCAACCTTGTGATCCATGGCTTCCAAGGAGATTCCCCCAGCGTCAATGATTGTCGATGATTTTTCCCTGTCATCTGAAGTGATTGCATCTTTCAAGCAAGCATCAAGGGATTTTGTGAGATCGTTTCGCAACCGGTCTCGCAATAGGTTCATAGCAGAATTTGGATTCAGAATTCTTTTCACTTTGAAGAACCTCCAACTGGATTGGAGTCTTTTGCAGGGTGCTGCTCGATTTTGGGATCCCTCTATTCACCTTTTCAATTTTTCTTTGAATGAGATGGTACCTACTGTGGAGGAATTTGCCATTATCTTGGATATGCCTTTGACTGGCGAGATCGCCGTTCCCAAGTATCATAGGAATCATTCGGAGGCTTTGAATGAATTATTAGGGATCCCCCTTGATACTTGCTATGAGTTGGTTCACCGCAAGTGGGTTGATTGCTCTTCTTTTCCAGGACGCTTCAATGTGATTCGAGATGATGACGCTTTTCATGTCTATAAACGGAACTTTACGGCTCTTTTTCTTTTCGGAGATGTTCTGTTTACATGTAGGGACGGCTTGGTCGACTCCCAACCGGTGGAAATTGTTGCGAGGCTAGAAAACGTTCTAGGAACATTATTCCGCTAATCTTGGGTGAGACCACTGCATGGTCTTGACGAGCCGCATAGGACCGGTGTCATGACTCAAGGAGTCCTCTTACATTGACCATTTGGCTTAGTGGAGCATCTCAAGTTGGTGGGTTCCCGTTGGAATATTCCCCTTTCACATATCATATGCGAAAGTTATTTATCAAGGATCTTTCAACGGATGAATGGGCTGAGTTGATTGCGAAGACCGAAACTGCTGACATTCTTTGGTGTCCACCTTATTGGAGGTTGAACAAGTATGTTGCCAATACCGAGGGTTTTGACAGGGTTGTTCTTCCGGGTTTGCGAGATTCCTCCTTTTATTTTCCCAAGCGGGTGCTCCGTCAACTTGGTCAGCAGCAGGACACTTATCTTTTCGAAGGAGCTTCTCGTGAAGTGTCTTATATTGGTGTAGAGTTTGCGCAGGCGCTAGCTCAAGCATGGGGTGAAGGAACTAGTCGGGATCGCTGGTCGAACCTTCGGACTTTTAATGCAAGTATCTTCTTATCCGACAAGTACTTGGATTGGTTCCTCTATACCGGTCACCTTAGTGCAGAGAAGATTGATGATCTGCGGCTTTCACTGCTAGGAGATTCTTTTGTAGCTAGCAGTATTTTGCGAAGGAGCGAGGCTCAGTCTGATCCTGCTAATGTGCGAACTGATCCAACTCAGGATTTTCTCGATGGGGATTGGTACGAGAGGCGAAGCAAGGGGATACCTGGAAAGACGCAAGCTTTAGATAGGCCCCATGTCTTCAAGAGGCTCTCGGGATCTGTTTTTGATCGCCTTGACTCCGTTTTTGATCGCCTCGAGGGATGCTCTGCTTTGCGGGGCTCAAAGCGCAAGGAGGATCACGACAACGGTGGAGATCATGTCCGCCGGCCTACCAAGTTAATGAAAGGCTAGATCTTTAGGAGTACCAAGAGATTGCTTTGATAGATCAATTGTTTTGCTTTTATTAGTATTTTTTTTCGAGTTTGTTAGCTTAGCAAATTAGTCGTTGTGGTTAGGATTTCCCTTTTGTCATTAATGAAAATGCATTTGATTAATAAAGGACAAAAGTAGATTTATTTATTTGATTAGACCGAACCCGAAGGCTGCCTACGTTCCTCTTTTACAGCAATTAAATAAGAGGCTCAGGTCTAACGTAGTTCATTTTTGAGAAAAGGACAAAATACGGCTCCGTGCCTAGGGGTAATCTCGCGCGAGATAAGCCTCCTTTTTTTTTTTTTTTCATGCACACCCTTTCTTTTGCCTAGACCGCCCCTTCGGGTTTTCAATCTAGCGGGCTTCTTTTCTTGTGCTAGCTCTAATTTTTGCCTAGGCCGTCCTTTACGGGATTTTCAACCTAGCGAGCGATTTCTTTTGAGGAGGCCAAGTTACGTGAAGTACTTCTTGAGCTTGTCCATGTTGACCGGCTTCGGTAGTTGATCTCCGTCTAAGTCCACCAGCTGAAGGGCTCCCCCAGAGAATATCTTCTTTACAATTTAGGGTCCTATCCATCTTGGTCCCCACTTGCCTAGCGGGTTGAAAGGTCCAGGACGGTGTTCACGGAGAACCATGTCACCTACTCTGATGTTCCTCGTCTTGACCTTTTTGTTGAAAGCTCTTGCCATTCTTCTTTGGTAAGCTTGAGTATGTTCGGCTGCTTTCAACCTTCTTTCGTCCAACAGGGCCAACTCTTCGTATCTGCTTCCTAGCCAGTCGACCTCGTTCACTTGGTTTTCTAGGAGAACCCGTAGTGATGGTATTTCCAATTCTATCGGTAAGACAGCCTCCATTCCGAATGTGAGGGCGTAGGAGTCTCTCCCGTAGCCGTTTCGGATCAAGTGCGGTATCCCCACAAGTGCGAAAGGTAACTTGTCGGGCCAGCTTTTTCCACGATCGCCATTTTTCCGATGATAGTCTCGATTGTTTTGTTCGCGGCTTCAACCGCTCCGTTCGCTTCGAGGCCCGTAAGGAGACGACTTGTGCCTTGTGATTTTGTATTCGGTTAGTAGGCGATCGGTTTCTTTCTCGAAATGGGACCCATTATCGGATATCATCTCTTGCGGAACCCCATACCGGCAGATGATGTTGTGCTTGATGAATTCCCGCAACCTTTCTCGGCATTCCGTAACTTTGTAGGAGGCGGCCTCAACCCACTTAGTGAAGTAGTCGATGGCTACTAGGACGAAGCGATGTCCGTTGGCTCCTATGGGTGTGACCTTTCCAATCACGTCTATCCCCCATGTAGAGAACGGCCAAGGAGAAGTCATAGGGTACAAGAAGGAAGGCGGCGCATGCCGAAGATTGGCGTGTATCCGACACTTGTGGCACTTCTTGACCATTTTGGTACCGGCTTCCATGGTCGCCCAAAAGTACCCTTGTCTCGATGATCTTTTTGGCGAGCATATTTCCGCTCATGTGGGTTCCACATATGCCACCCGATGAACATGGTCCATTATTTCTTGGGCCTCTACCTCGGTGGCACAAAGGAGGTTTCCTTGGGAATGCTTCTTGAATAGACGGCCGGCGGTGATGACGTAATTAGCGGCCAACCTCTTAAGGGCGATCTCGAGTCTTCGGGTCCTGTCTCGGGTGGGATGGTTCCATCTAGGATGAAATGCCAAATGTCATGGTA
Organism: Adenophora triphylla var. japonica; assembly: GCA_022495995.1. Lineage (NCBI taxonomy): Eukaryota > Viridiplantae > Streptophyta > Magnoliopsida > Asterales > Campanulaceae > Adenophora > Adenophora triphylla. The sequence continues at coordinate 82,297 of JAFEMH010007395.1, forward strand.
CCATGGTTTCTCCTCGGAGTTCCTGCAACAGGGCACATTCGAATAACCATTTGTCTTTGCGATCATGGAGATCTATAACGGCGCAAAGATGCTATGAGTTGCACGTCGTGTTATTTTGAAGGGTTTGACCGCTTTTCCTTTAGGGATTTCGACCAATGAAGCAAGTGTGGCCAATGCGTCCGCAAACCGATTTTTGTCTCTCGGGAGGTAGTGGAATGAGACATCTTGGAATTGTTGCACCAACTCTTGGAGTTGAGCACCGTATCTTTGAAGGGTTGGATCTTGGACCCTCCACTTCTTCAAATGTATGATTGATGATCAATTGGGAATCCCCGAATACCTCGAGTTCACCACGTTGCGTTCTAGTAGCCGCTCTCAAGTCCCGCGATGCAAGCCTCGTATTCTCGTGGTGTTGTTGGTGGCGTCAAAGTCAAGACGTATTGCGTGGAGTGTAGATGTCGTTAGGGTCTACTAATAACATTCCAATGCTTGAACCCTCTCATGTTGGCTGCGCCATCGAAAAATAATTGCCACTTATTTTCTTCTTCTATACTCATGATGTCCTCATCGAGAATCGTGGGTCTTCCCCTTCACTTCGTCGCAAGGAAATTCGGCCAACCGATCTGCGAATACACTCCCCGACGGATTTCGAGTGACGTAAGTGATATCATATCCCGCGAGCATGAAGTACCATTTGGCGAGTCTCAAGACAAATTTGATTTGTCTAGGATATATTTCAGGTGGATCCATTTTTGCAATGAGACGGACCGGGAAGGCTTCCATATAGTGCTTTAGCCTTTGTGATACCCAAACAAGAAGCGGCACAGATTTGTCGAGTGGAGAGTAGTTGATTTGTTGCCTTGGAATCTGCGGGCGACGAAATAGATGGCATTCTCTCGTGTGGGAGGCCGGGTCTTCGAGCGAGCATACCCCTAATGCGTTGTGTAACCGTGAGGTATAGCTTCAAGGGCTTCTCCTTGTGCGGTGGAACCAGATAGGTGGGGAAGTCAAGTAGTGCTTAACTTCCTCGAATGCTTCTTGACATTCTTTCGGTCCACTCTTGAGGTGCGTTTTTCTTAAGTAGCTTGAAGATAGGGTCGCACATTGTAGTCGAGTTGATTGATGAATCGGCGATATATTGAAAGTCCGCCCATGAATCCCTTTACTTCTTTCTCGTGTTCTCGGGTGGAAGCATGTCCGTAATGGCTTTTATCTTGCAGATCTCGCTTCTATGCCACGCTCCGTGACCATGTACCCTAAGACTTTCCCTTTGACTCACTCCCGAATGAGCATTTGGCGGGGGTTGAGCCTCATCTTGTCTTTGTCTCGGTCGATTGAAGAATTTTACGAGATCTTCGAAGTGTTGACCATCTGTCCCTTTTGAGTGAATAATCATGTCGTCCACATATACCTCTATTTCCTTGTGGATCATGTCATGGAATAGTGTCGTGGCTTGCTCTTTGGTAAGTAGCCCCAGCGTTCTTGAGACCAAACGGCATGACCAGGTGTAGCGTAACGTTCCCAAGGTGTGGTGAATGCCGTTTTGTGCCGATCTTCCTCTCGCCATGAGGATTTGGTTATACCCTGCGAAACCGTCGACGAATGAGCGGACTTCGTATGCACTGTGGCATCGACCAACATGTCTATGTTCGGTAGCGGGAAGTCATCTTTAGGGGATGCCTTGTTCAAGTCTGCGAAATCAACACTGCACTGTATTTTCCCGTTCGACTTGGCTACTGTGACCTTTGTGTTTGCTAGCGATTCCGGGATACTCAATCACTTTGATGAACCCTACATTCAAGAGCTTCATGATTTCCACTCTTTCACTTGCATTGAGCACTCGGCTTGATTCTGCGTAGTTTACGCTTGAGCGGCTTGGCGTTGGGTAGCGGTGGTATCTTGTGCTCTACAAGCGGCGGATTCAACCCAGGCATATCTTTGTAGGACCAAGCGAAGACGTCTACATATTCTCTACGAGGAGCTAGCGTCAAGGTTTCTCTGTCTTCCCCCTTGAAGAAAGCGCCGATCTTTGTTTCTCTGGGGTCTTCCGTTGTCCCAAGATTAACCGTTTGCATTTCCTCGTCGTCAACGGGGCCATTCTTTCCACAACGACCTACTTGCTTAGCTAATTTCTTTTAAGATTTGTTCGTTTTCTTGATCTATCTCATCGTATGATTCATTATTAACGTGTTCGTTATATTGATTGTTATTAGTTAATTCATCATTCACGATGTTAGCAATCTCGTGGTACTCGGAAAGATCAAAGTTTTCATTAAGGAAGTAAGGGAATACATGTTCGGCCCGCTGCCTCGATTTCCTCTTGAGTGAGTTCATCTGGAGGTGGAGCCACGCTTCTAATGTAAAATCTACGGGGCCTATCTTCTGCGGGGATGGGGAGTGCAACCAAGCTCTTTGATCATGAAGTCTTCATCAACAAGCGGGTCCTCCCGGTGACGTGCCGAGTTTAGAATTGGCCCATCACATTTACTGTATCGATCTTGTGTAGTTAGTAGTTGGAGCGTCCCCCTTGGATATTGCATGGATACGCCGTCTTCTAACCGGCACGGTCTTGGAAGGCTGTCGCATGAGATGTCTTCTCCCGGCAACACAAAGTCCCATTCACTTGCCATTTACGCATCGTGACCCACAAATCATTAGGGATTAGTGGGACGGATTCTCGTTTCATCTCGGAGAAGCATCGCGATCATTTGAAGATTTCAAAGCCCGGTTGGCGCTTTCCTTTATCATCGATCCGTACGGTTACAAAAGATAAAGTAGGGAATACTTTCCCCTTCTCGAACAAAGTAGCCATTAAGTGTCTTTCGATATGGCTTGAGGTTGCCATTCTTGGGCTTTAGGTTGTCGTAGCCTTTGTATGTGGTTCCTTCCCACTTGATTTGAGTGAAGCCCCACTCTTCTTCGTCATCTTCATCTTGGATGGAGATGATGTATCCTAGGCCATGCTTCGTGTGAGGCGGGGGGACCGGTGGCGGTTCCGTTATCCCTTGTAAGTGCTTTCCAAGCCCCAATCCAGGAAAGTACCCTTTTGCTAGCATCATTCTCCAGGCGGGGAAGGCTTGGGAAAACCAAAGTGCCTTGGAGTAGTCATTTTCGTTGCAAGTTTCTATGACATTCACAGTGCTTTCTTTCTCAATCTCAAAGAATTAATCAGAATTAAAAAGGGAAATACTGACTAACTATTATTGAAAAGCAAACTTGATACTCTTGCCCACAAATGAGGATTTTAGGCAAGTAGTACCCAACTAAGCTAAACTAGACTATTAATTGTTTCTCTTGCAACTAAAAGTAAATAACTGGAAAGAAAAGAGATTCTTCATTTGCTTGAACTCATCCAAACTATTCCACCACTCGGACAAACTCTGATGGCGTCGTTGTCAATCAAGTCTTGGACTGCATTCTTCAGGTTGAAACAATCATTGGTGTGATGGCCATAGCATTGATGGTAGAAGCAGTAGAGGTGCGGAGATCGGCCTTCCCTCTTAGGTTGGTAACCTTCCATTGGCTTCATCTTTCCATCCTTGTGAAGGCTTCTAAAGAGATGACCGAGAGGGATATTTACGATGTCGGTGAAAATCCTTCCCTTCCTTCGCTTAGCCATTTGATTGTGGAGGTCTCGAATGTGGTTCTCATAGTGTTGCACGAAGACGTTGTGGCGAGACTGATATTCTTCCTCCATTTGCTCTTTGAGGTCACGGTAGAGAGTATTGAGGAAATACTTGACCCTCTCATCAATGTCATCCTCGACGTGAGCTTCAAGGTTGATGCACTTTTGGGTCATGGTCTCGAGTTCACTCTTGACTTCCTTGAGCTCTTCAATCAGCATCTTTGTCTTTTCAGCTTGGATGGATTCTTCCATGTGATGCCACGAGTCATTGTCATTAATTTCTTTGCGGGGTTTTGGCAAGTTGAGTTTTGATATCACTTAGCTCCTCTTGCACCGGACGATCGTCCACCGCCGGGAGTCACTCTCCATTTTCCGGAAATCCCTAGCAATGCGGGTAGAAGGCAAATCAAAGGCTTCTCTCCAACCTCCTACATGTTCCATTTTCGCGACAAGGGCCTTGGTCAAGTCTTGCAAAGTGTGTTGTTCAAGGCATTCCTTGGTCATGACGTGCTTTCCGGTAGACATTTGTGTTGGGAGTCTTGGAAGTTGAGTAGCTTCGGAAATCGGACGAGAAGAGATGCAGATATCAGGATCTAGCCCCAATGAGTCGGAAGCAGGCTCAAAATGGCTCAGGCTCAGATTCAGCAAACAGAAGCATTATCCCACGCGAGATATGTTGTCCCGCGCGAGATAACCACACGGAAAGTCGATTTTTATTTAGACCTAATTTTTTGTCGGAACGGAAAGTCCGTTTTGAGGGGTTTCTAAGGCCTTTATCAGAACCTAACGACTAAGCAATCAATCCGATTTTTGTAAAACAAAGCCATGTAAGATTGTTTTTCGGAGGATTATACATATATGTATTTTTTCAAAGGGACATCCGAAAGGGTCATTCCGAAGGGACTTTTTCCGAAGGGACTTTTCCGAAGGGACTTTTCTGAATCCTTCTTTATTGTCAATTTTGCATGGTTTTGTTTTGGTCAAAAACAAGAAATGATCACCGAGTCAAAACCGACAGGTCACGGAGTGATCCTAAAAAGGTCAATCTACATGAGAATGTGGCGATGCAGGGCTGGAAGGCTAGGCTCCCCGCGATATGACAATCTAAGTGGATTGAATACGCGGAGTGGGATTGTCCAACTTCGGAGAGACCGGCGACTAGGTGGTTACCGTCATCCGTCCTTAGTGTGGGTCCCGGGTTTATCAAGGGTTATGTAGTGCAATGACAGATATAATATGATGTGCGCGTGTGTGATAGTCAATCTAGGTGATAGAGTAAAATAGAGAGTTTTTTTTTTGAAAATAAAAGGAAAACAGATAGTGGCCGCACCAAGTGGTTGCCAACGTTTCTCCCAATTTAAGGAGACTCAGGCCGTCGTAGTTCCACATAAAGAGAGAGAAAGAGAGATAAATAATTCAATTTACAACTCCCGAATCCCCAATGGACCGGACTTTAATTAAATAAAACCCAATCGCACGCAGTTTATAAATAATAATCAATTATTTAAAGGAAACGAAGGTTCGAGTTCTACACCTTAAGGGAGGCCTTAAGATGCGGGAACTCTACAGATAAGGAATTCTGGGATCCCCCTTGCATGTTCGGCTCTCGTCTTGGACTATGAGACAAACGGGAGAAACCAGAAAACAACCAGATTGCCGAAGCAATATCTCGCGCGAGATATGATACCTCGCCGCGAGACATGCCTCATCTGAGAGCAAAAAATTCGAATTTACAAAATTTTTGAAAACCTCTCTTTTAATTTTGACGCAAGTTTAAGCCTCTTAATTTTAAATCCCCAGCAGAGTCGCCACTGTAGCGTTGTGAGGAAAAAGGAATTTTTATCCTTTTCGTTTTTGAGTCGCCACCTATATTATTCGATTGGAGAAAATAGGAAAACCATTTTGAAAGAGATTTGGGTTCGGGGCTTAGGTTATGAAATGTGTAGGTCAAGGAGCATCCATTTCACCCAATCCGGAGATCGGTCATGCTAAAGAAAAGAGAGGTTTTCAAAAGAAGAGAAAAACGATTTTAAATATTATAAACAAAGGTCCATTTAACAGGGTTAAACGGAATGTAGGATCGATTGCTTCGAGACCGTCTCCATGATTTGGAGAGGCTCTAGGCCGATCCTAGATTCTATGGACTTATACCACTCTAACAATCAATTAGAAAGGGATTTAGGGGTTACCTTGCGTGAGGTGATTTGGGCGGTAGTTTCGACTCAAGTTTAGAATCGACTCTTGACACTACGAGCTTCGCCTCGGTCCTTGACTTGGAGCTTGATGTTTGTTTATCAACAGGGTTGACAAACAAACTATGAGGTGAGTTTTTAGGGTGATTTTGTAGGATTCTTTCAGGGAAAGAAGACAACAAAATGTGTGTGTTGTGAAAATTCGCGGTTTTTCCGGGCTCCTTCAACCTTGGAAGTCACCAAGTATTTATAGGGAATGGATAGGAAGAAGTGGAGAGGTAAAACCCTATCAGATGGTTCTAGACTCCAAATCTTATTGGTTGGCCGAAGAGATAAAGTTTTATCCCGAAAAGAGGTTGAAATCGACGAGGGAACTGTCGTCTGCAATCTGCAGAGGGGGGATATCTCGCGCGAGACACGCCATCTCGCGGCGAGATATTGCTCCTGTGGACAGTTTTGTCCTTTCCTCGTTATCTCGTATGCAGTTTAGTCCCAAACTAACGGTGGTTAGTCAAAACTTAACGAAACATGACGAAATGGTGGATTTCTACTTCTTGACTCAAATCGAGACTTAGAGTGGTATAAGTATGTTCCGATGTGTTCAGAATGGGGTGTCTACAGATATGGTCTGAGTAAAATGTTGGAAGGACTAATCAAAGAAGGCCTCCTCAAGCCTGTTGAAAACTACGAACCGAAGAATCCTGCAGCCAATGCCGACAAAAGCAAGTACTACACCTTCCACCAATACCATGGGCACACAACTGAAAACTGCCTGGGGTTACAGTATGAGATCCAGAATCTGATAGAAGAAGGAATGTTGGAGTATCCCCGTGGACCCAATACAGTCGAAAACCCTTTTTCGAACAACAACAGTGTGAACTCCATAGAGTGGGTGCCAAAGAAGATTGCCTCAGAGCCAGTTCCTCAGCCTCTTCCAGCCAAGTCCTCATCAGACATCCACATCTGGTACGATGTATGTGACTGCTCCGAATGCCTTGAATACGAGTTCCAGGACATGATCAGGGGAGATTCTCCCAGAAAAGAGAAGAAACAGTCTTCTTAACAGAAATTGAAAGAAAGAGACGAAGCCGGAGACACCAGTGTGGGTACACTTGGAGAGCCATCCGAGAAGTTCGACTACTATGTGCTCTACTCCAGCAAGTCCTCCCTTCTTTCAAGCAGCACAGTTTTAGAACAGACAGGGGTGGGAAAGCCGAAATATCCTGCTGACACCAAAGCTCAGGCCTCAGGACACAAGAATATCTCAAATCTCGGCAACCTTACTGCCAGCCAGAAGCCTAATCCCCCGCAGGATCAGCCAAGGTTCAACTTGCTCAACTTCAGAGCATGGGCCGGTAAAGGAAAGTCAAAAATCAACTTGGCACTCGCACTCAATCAAAGTGCTGAGCAAGGGCGGCCACCGCCACAAGCAACCTCGACACAATCCCGAGGCACCACCAAAACCTTTGCCTCTCAAGAGGAAGACAGGGTATGGATGGCTTGATGACTCTCCCTCTCCAGAAAGAGATCAGATCTAAGATTCCAGACTGTACGACAGCATGCCCACCTTCTGTGACGAAGACATACCAAAAGGGGCCTCGGGACACAACGAAGCTCTGCGCATCACTATTTGAATCAACACTATCTCCCTCCCTGGAGTCCTGGTAGACAACGGATCAGCAGTCAACGTCCTTCCCCTCAGCATGATGCGAGCCTTACGCATCGATGAAGGCGATATGACCACATCTGCCCGAACTATCAGAGCATACGACATCACATCTCGTCCCATCCTGGGAACGGTGACTCTGGAGCTCTGGTTCAAAAACCAAATGGTGCCAGTAAAGTTCCACGTGATGGACATTTCGTTCGGATTTACAGCTCTGCTGGGACGCCTATAGCTACACGACATGAAGGCCATAGCCTTTACTCTCCATCAGTGTGTCAAGTTCATAAAGCAATAAGGTGATCTCGAGGTTATCAGAGGAGACAGTTTCCTCATAGGCAACGAAGCCGAAATGCCAACTAAGCGTGCTCGCAACCATGCACCGGGGCTACCTCCTGCAAACCGACAAAAGGACAACCAGGGCAAATCTCATCAGAATCCCTCAGAGTTTGGAGGTGCTAACTACGTCAACGCCCTTGATCAGGAAGATCCTGAAGCAGTCAGATTCATCAAGTTCAACTGCCATTTTCGAGACTTGGATCCAGAATGGAAAGAAACTTTGAACACCGCAATGATACGGGGACACAAACCCCCTATCTCTGATCGAAGGTTCGTCAGCATCCTTCGAGCAAACTCTCTAGCCACACCAGACGAAGAAATCTTCACAATAAAGGTCAACAGGCACTGGCACACTCGTAAAGAATACATGGCAGTCGTCTGGGATGTTTTACACACAGAACTTCCCACTGAGCCCCTCTGCTCAAGCAGAGGACATGAAGTTTTTCTAGCAGCACCAGCTTCGCAGCAGGGCATGAGACGTCCTTTGATCTGGGTTGAACCGTCAGGCGGCAACGAATCAGAACTCTCCAGAGTAGAAGACGCGGTAGATCCGTAGGAAGATCCTAACATACACATGCTCAGTTTCGGGGATGACACCAGTTCCGACGAGGTCACCTACGATGAAGGCTCAAATACCATGGAAATCCTCAAACTAATGTCTAGTACAGACAATTATCTGGCGAGTGGAAGCAAATGGTGGACATGACAAAGAATCCTTCTGATCATGTATCCGACGATGACTTCATCAACATCATCTTCTCCAGATATCCCGACGAGACCAAGGATCCAGTCCTTAGTGTCAGATTCTGCAATACAAAAGTTACCCTCAATGATTGCGTAATTATGGTAAATGAGTTCCTTGCCAAGAGAGATCAAGGCTCATCATCATTTCCAGTTATCAGCCCCAGTGGTAACCGGCCCGTGCCGTCAGTCAAACTCACAGCCAAGAGCGTTGCCAAGGCCGAAGGCACCGACAAAGGAGTCGAAGCTCCTTGTCTTGTTACAAGTCAGATCAGCCTCGGGAACGCCTCCAGCAGCCACCCTGAGAACATCTACGAAAGTGCTCCCAGCGAGACAGATCAAATTCAACCCTACTCCCAGATATCACGGCCACGGATTCAGACATCCCGCCAGCAAGCTACTGGCACTGATAGATTTGGCTCTCGAATGAGATCACGAGACCATCAGCATCACG